>JACTOM010000007.1:81345-197024 GCA_015832385.1 Elymnias hypermnestra | reverse complement strand
GTGTCGGAGGGCAGATATCTGTGGAACGCTGGCGCCATCTATCGGCGTCGACAGAGTCAATGGTGGCAGTCCGGCGGGAGTCACTCGACAGTTGTCGAGTAGCGCTCGATCGGAACAGTCAACTGTTGAAACTGTCGCGTTCCTAGCTATTAGTGTTAATGAGTTTGTGTAAATTGATATCGGGAACATTAAGTGATTGAACATTATAAACCGAGTTAATTAATAAAGTGTTTGATTGCACCAACATTACCCATGAACGCCCACAGAATAAGAAATGAAATAATGGATCCAATTAATAACGATGTCGGTGGAGAACCCTACGCCCTTGGGCTTTATGCTGCTCCGTTCTCTCTTATTCTCCGACATATATATATATAAAATAAAATCAATTTCAATTTATATCTGTTATAGATTTAAAAACCATCCAACAGAAGCGCATTAAACCGGTGTTATTCAAACAGAATAACACGAAGATGACTCTAAAATATTAAACTCGTTAGTTGATCAAACCTAGATGTGTTTGACTTGAAATGTAACTAAGTGGCTTTTTCGCAATTTATAAGGTCATTCAGTACACAATTTATTAATTTATTTAAATAGTACACCAACAAGTGACAGTAATAATACGCAATATAAAACATTAATAAGTAACGAAAAGTTATTACTGCAAACCCACTTACTGGTTGCCTCAGCATACAAAATATATAAAATATAAGAAGAAATACATACTAAAAAAACAAGTAATGAAGAAGGAATCGAAGACGCACGATTTACTACCTTTAAATGGTTTCTTTTATTGCTGACAGTTTAGCGCTTGACTGTAATCTCACCTGATGGTAAGTGATGATACAGTCTAAGGTGGAAGCGCGTTAATCTGGTAAGAGGCGATATACCTTATGGTTTCTACACAGCATCGTACCGGAACACAAGTTTCTTTGTTGGGTCGTATTTCTTTGCTCGTTGTGTGGTAACTACTCCCACCAGTCTACTCAGACAAATTAGAAAATTTACTTACTGGGGCTGAGCAGCCTAGGATAGTTTTGAGTTACACAATTCCCTATGCTCCCGTGACAATTCAAACTACGCGGGTAACACCGCGGTAAAGAACTAGTTCTGGCATAGACGTCTAATAAAAATTCTTTGTGTCATCTACGGGTAATAAATTGTCATGCAAGTTAATTAACTAAGTGCCTCAAGTGATATCGCACACTAAATTTATGACATTAATGTCGTGAAGTGAAACAATTTTATATAATGAAAAATTGTTTACGAAGTATAACAAAATTAATTCTCTACATAATAATAAATGATAATCAAGTTGACGGCCTCGCTAACGCAGTGGTGCGAGAACTCGCTTTTCTAGCACAGGTTCTGGGTTCCATCCCTGATAGGACTTTGCATTTTCTAATTTGTCAAAGCCTGGATTGATGGAAGGCTTTGGCCGTGGGTAGTTACCGCTCTACCAGCAAATATGTAGCCCAAGGAAGATATTTATGTTCCGGTACGATATAATACGCGAGCCTCTTTTAGGGAGACTACGGTCTCACAAAAGTAGGCCATTCCTGATCAACAACACTCACTGGAGAGCATCGTGCCTACAAAGCTCCGCAGCGAGAGATCTCAGCCAATCAGTGCCACCAAGAGATGACACTGAGGTCGCCAGACTGCGCATTATGCCACTGTGTGGTGTGCTGAGTCAATAGCTGCACAACACTCATGGCAGTTGGGCGACTCCTCTTGGCCGATTTGGTACAAGAACTTTCCGAGACAACCATGCCCGGTCAGAATCTGCACCAGTCTGTAAGAAAGGGACCCGTGCCTCCTGGAGAGCCATTGGTGCAGGTGACGACGAATCGCTTCCACTGTGGCCACGCCCGCCGCTGGGGAACCGAGGACCTGCTTCCAATTCTGAATCAGAGCCCGGTCGGCTAGGACTCTGATCCTACGTACCTCATCGGCATCAGGCCGCAGGCCTTGAGCCCTCGTAGCTGTCCTGGCAGTCCCTTCTGCTTGAATCCTAAGTGGGCTCCTCCAGGTTACCAATGAGAAATGTGCAAGCTGATCCCCTGGAGTCTCACTTATGATTGAAAAGGGTTCCACTGGATTTTGGTGGGTATTGCAAGGCATCCTCCCTAGCTGAGTCCCACACTTCTTACCCTTGGATCATGGTGTATTAAAAGAATTTTCCAGAGATAAAATAAGCTTAGAACACTTTCATCGTCAACTATCATCACATACTATCAGATTAGATTACAAACAAACACTAACCTGTAACCGTAATCCACTGAGAATTCGTATGATGCAGAAATCTTGTAATCTCCTTACATTAACGGAAACTACTAATATCTCTACACTCTACATAAGGTAACCTGACTGTTAGTTTGCCTATTTATTTACAATAAAAAAATCTTATATCCATATTCAATATATCCAAAATAGCAGGAACTTTCAAATCAAATCAAACGAAAAATACTTCATTGAAATACTCTAGTTGTTTGCATTTTTGTCACATGATTTCGATGTACTCTTACGACTGTTGATAAAGTAGATAACTATATAAAATCTAATATTTCAGGATCTTGCCCTGTTCTAAGTTTTGAAGAAACTTAGTCGGGAAAAAATTTCAGATTATAAAATAATTGTTTCCACTTTGTTAAATTTTAAAAAGCTATCCATTTTAAACTATCCATAGTACCAAGTTAATTAGAACAGCAAGTTGTTGTACAAAACTGAAATCATAATATAAATTGTCGCTTCAAAGTTGCCACTATTTTAATGAAACGTAAACCGTCATTTATTTCGTTGAAGAAAGTTTCAGCGGAAACTAATAGAGTGCGAGAACAGCCCCTCGGAATTCCGCCCTTCGCCGCTTTCTATGCAAATGTGTTGAACTCTGTATTTTACCGTTTTCATTTCAGCTAATTGTTTTTCCTACCGACCAAATGGATTTAGAATTTAAGCTTTGTTAGTGTTATTTACATTTAACTACTGGATCACTGTCTTACTTACACATAATGGTAAGTTACGTTTACAACTTAAACAACACTAAGACATACGTCTATTCTCAGAATTGTTTACATAATACATACATACACAGCACCACGCCTCATTCCCATAGGGTTAGGCAGAGACCACATCCATCCACTTGCCACGATCCATTCATATCTCCTTCGCTTCTTTCATTCTCATTAAACCTTTCATACAAGTTCGTCGGTTTAGAGTACTCTTGACCTGGCCGTTATTTAAAATGTCCTGGATTTGGTTCAGGAACGTTCGCCACGGTCAGACCCTTCCAACTTTCGCATTCATTCTTAACTCATAAATCCTTTTTGTCGGTCTCCTTTCATTCATTCTCTCTACGTGCCCAAACTATCTAAGCATACCTTTCTCAATTTTAGTCACTACATCTTCTTTTATACCACAACGTTCCGTTATCACACTATTTCTTACTTAGTCACTCAGATTCAAATTCAAATATTTGCATAAAAGGGAACAATTTATCCGTCGCCTATTTTAATATATTAAAACAAATAATTTACATGCTACCTTGTATGTGATTCGGTATACGCTGTGTTTGTATAAACAAATAAATATTAGTCTCTGTGGTGTCAGATATTAAGCGATAAGTTACGGCTTAGTGATTACTACACAATATTTATATATCTATTAATTTGTACTCTAGAAGGTTACAAAAGAAAAAGGAATGACACAAACTCAGAGTATAAGAGGCGGTCTTATCGCTAACGAACTCTATCAGACAACCTTTGGTACAGGAGGAACTATAGCAGATTATTGTGGGTAGTGTATTTTCGGTAGTATTTCCACAGACATACATACATAAGTAGTAAGTAAAAGTAAGTAGTAGCCCATTAACGTCCCACTGCTGGGCACAGGCCTCCTCGCTCATGTGAGAGAGGGTTTTTAGAGCATAGACCCACCACGCTGCTCCACTGCGGATTGGCAGGCATAGTACACAAGTGCACTCTCTATTCCTTCACTCTCATAGTCCGACATGACGGCAATCCGACACGACCGGAGAGAGAGATCAGGCGCAGGACCGACGGCTTAACGTGCTCTCCGAGGCACGGGGGTGAATCACACCGCCAACTTCCCAACTTCGGGCAAATATTGAGAAAATCTTAATAGAAAACTCAATATCGATTTCGAACTGGCCCGACCCGGGACTCGAACCCAGGACCTCATGTCTGTAGTCGAACATGCTAACCACTAGACCAATGACATACATACATACATACATATAACTAAATGCTCATACATTAAACACTAATAACTATAATAACATATACACGAAAGTATGATATAACGCAATTTTTTATTTACCAAGACTTCTGTTTTGATTTGTCAAAAGCTATGAAAAAATATCTTGCCAAATTTAAATTTATTGTATTATAATTGCATCATCCGGCGTTCATCATGGCAGGGGGTATCTACTGCATCCTCCCTCTCTCGTTCGCAGGCCTCTTTTAACGAGACTACGGTCTTGCAGAAGAAAGCCATTCCCGCCCAAAACCTCTCACTGGAGAGCATCGCGCCTACAATGCTCGGCAGCGAGAAATCTCCGCCGATCAGTGCCACCAAGAGGTGACGCTGAGGTCCTCAGGCTGAACTGGATAACTCCTGGATATCTCTTATATATATACAGTGAAACTTAGTTTACGTTGTTTATTTTCGAATCTTTGGCCTTTGCCTTGCATTGAGTGGGGAATTAGGGATGTGTTTGATTTGACAATCAACAAAAACTACGGCGTGTCGGTTCTAATTTCGCCGTAGAGCGTAATTGTTGTTTATTTATTATTTTGCATTATTTTTTGCAATCAAGCATGTAGTTCAATTAGACATTAAATAATCGCGCTAAAAGCAGTGCTATTCAATGATAATAACTGATAATTTAAAAGTTTCAAGACAAAGTTCATACATATCATTGTTTGAAAATATTTTTATCTTGTTACGCCAAATAAATATAACTTCTAACGCGTACACACATACTTTTTTTTAGTATAGACAGTTTCGCTTGACAGTGGTCATAACGATGGTAACTGATGATACAATCTAAGATGGAAGCGTGCTGATGTGTTGAGTCAATTTGCCTCTTATGGTTTCATATCGGAACACAAATCTTTGCTTGACGGTACATTTTAGCTGATAGAGTGGTAACTAGCTACGGTTAAAGCCTTCCGCCAGTGTAATTCGAATATTTCGACATAAGCCTCAATATCACCACAGTAGTCCATGCAATCACGATGTAGAGCAATTTATTAGGATCCAGACGCAATTACAAACTCATCGCGCTAAAAGCGGAATTGTGATCACGTATTACATTACCAAATAACCTCTGACATCATACAATCCTTCTTAATGTTGTACGGCCAAAGTTATATGGGCATAATCAAAGTTGTATCGCGTGCTAGTGTATAGTGCTAGTGATGGGTCTTGTCTAACAACATTTCATATTCATTTGTGGTGAATAAAGATGAGCAAGTTCGATTTGGGGCCACGACGGGATCTCATGATGTCTATAGCTGGAAATGACCTTTCGCTGCCAAAAATAATTACCACAATGATCGGCAACGAAGCAGGATGCAGGGCAGTTGCTTCTCTTTGTGAGACAGTCATCTTGCAGAAAGAGGCGCTGGGAAGGGAACGCGTCACCGCGGGTGATTCCCCTCGTCCCATCCATGGAGGGTAGGGAAAAGAAGGCGTTTGTTTGCCCACCTGCTCCCCGTTACTTGAATGAGCCGTTTGTAGAGTGCATCTGGGGTGCCATCGGAGTCGAAGGCTTATTTATTTAAAACTGATCAACTTTAATACGATAAAGGGGAAGTTATCCAGACGGTTATTTTTTTTTAATTTATTTGTTTTAGTTTGGGCAGCAGGTACATAATATACGTTTAATTTATAATAAAAAAAACATATGATAAATTTACATAAGTCCAGCTAATAATAGGCTATCACAGCATGCGATAATTATTATACATGAAGTCAGATTAAATTAAATTATGTATATTGTCATAAGAAGTTGATAATATTATTAAATGTCAAACAAAAAAACATTACATGAAATTAAAAAAAAAACCATATTACTTATAGCAAAGTCGTTAAGTACAAATAAATATTAATAAAACAAACTAAAACTACAATACATTGGCCAAAATACATTGCATCTTATCAATTTAAATATCTTAACCATTTCATGCAGTGTTATTATAGTTTACATCATATAATTTGAATTAATATCTTTAACATTTTTACATAAAGAGCGAGAAAATAAATACAAGTGAGTTTTTGGTAACGATGACAGAACCCGCGTAAAACCGAACGTAATTACACAGACATTGTCAATGTTGTACATATAGAGATAGTAAGTCTAATCTAATAATCGACGCATTAAACTGATGCTATCCTACCACAGGTAAAACAGATAGGCATTCTCTTTTTATAAAAGAAAAAATAAAATACAAGGTGTGAGGATCGCGTCTGAATACGATGATAATCGATAATACTAAGGACACCTTTGATGATGGAACGAAAAAAAAAGACCCTGATGAAAACAAATCATATTTTTAAAACGTTTTATTAGCATTATTTACGCTTCATCATGTTATTAGAGCTAAATGAAACGACATTTAAAAAAAAAATACATTACTTTACTAATAAAACTGGGGGTCGATAACTAAGCTGAGACATCAGCTGTTTTTCACTTTTTTTGTTTCATTGCTGGTTTTTTCTAAATTATTGTTTCATTTAGCTGTACTGACATGATGGAGCGTAATTGATGTGTTAGCATTATTTAGCTTAAATGTTTTAAAAATATGACTTTTTAAATCAGGATCGATTTTTTCCGTCCCATTATCTAAGGTGTCATTAGTACTATCATCCGTCTTCGTTTTCGGAAGTGATCTTCTAACACTTAGTATGTATTTTTTAAATGATTTTATAAAGATTATGAAAGCTGTTAATCCCCTATAAGTATAGGAGAAGCGTTCAATTAAATTTATATGTACGTCGGGAAGTAAAGTTGTTAAGAGTTTCAAATTATTAATAGACTTTCAAGTTACTTTGCAGAAATTTAAGATGCCTTGGAGACTTATTTCTGTAGGGTTATATTTATAAATTGTTACGCTGTAGATTAAATATTATATGAGACTTGAGAGCTTTGCTGGGATTAACAAGAACAACTTTAAAGTTAACGGCTTTGTTTTCTCACAGAAAACTTCTATTAAGGTAAAATGTTCCTCACTAAATGTTACTTAGTCATACTTTTGTAGTAACTTAAACTATACATGTACTTGTAATGGCTTCGTTATAAGCGATTTCATTTATGTAACTTATAAATCATTTATCAGAAATAGACTAGACGGCTTCGCTGGCATATTTAGATAGATGTATCTCCTAATTTGTCTGAGGATTGTTAGGACGCTTCGGTCGTGGCTACTTATCAGCTAAAACTGCTGCCAAGCAAAAAAATATGTAGAGACCTTAAGCTTAGTTACCGCTTACCTGTCATTTTAGTCTGTATCCTTAGTTCCCATCCGTTAAGATTCCCGTCAGTCGCTAACTTATTAAAGCAGTATCAATAATAAAATGTATTTATAGATATTGACGGATAAACAGTACACTCGTACAGTTGCATAGTACTGTACAGTTAAAGTAACTAAGTGCTTCTAGAAACTTCGTTTGAGCAGTATCGAGTTTGAAGCTGTTTGAAACTATTCCGATGAAAGGTCGTTCAAAAACGTGTGCCTACGTCAAATATATCGAAGTTAACATGTCTTTATTATTACAAATTAAAAAATGAAGTCGCTTTTGCTGTTTCTTACAATAGATCTTTTAAACTATATACCAAAATTTTAATGCAGTTTTCAGTAATAGGCAGAATAATTCAAAAGAAAGCTTTACGATTATATATAATATATAAAAAAGTTGAGAAAATCAAACATTTGTAATGTGATGTCGTTAAAAACTTATTTTTTTGCGACTAAATCGGAAACGCTGACTAAGCCTTACGAGATAAATGAAATTACTACGAAATTGTATATCTTAAAAAGATCGGTACAATAGTCTTCGACAGTTTATATTTATCTGTAAAAGATAACCCACAGTAACCATTTTTATTTTTTACATATGACAAAAAAATATGTTTTTTACCAAGCTATGTTACGCAATATTATTTATTATCTAATTAAACCTTAAAATGGATCATTTTTTTTCTCGCTGGGAGATGCATTTACGCACGAAGTGTGGGACTCGCTGGCATTGCCAGAATACCCACTAAAACCCAGCGGGGCCCGACGTCATCCATGCATGGGGAGCCAGAGGTTCGTTGGGGCATTCATATTTAGCTCACCGGATAAGGCTGGCTTACAGATTCTCTATAAGGGCAGAGGTTGTAGGACCTTCGTCTTCTGGTTCCTACTTCTCTCCGTCGGGGCTGGAGTGCCTCGGCGGCATTCACTCTCTCCCTTTGCCATACCTCCTTTAGCGAGATGATGGTCTCGCAAAAGGAAGCAACCGCTCTCCAGTCCTGCTCACTGAAGAGTATTGCATCCACAATACCTGCCAGTGAGAGGTCGGTGCCGATCAGCAACGTCATAATATGTCGCTGCGGTCCCCAGGCTAGACATTCTGCTACCGTGTGGTACGCAGTGTCTACAGGCGCGCCGCACTCGTGGCAGATGACCGTCCTTCACATTGTACAATTTGGAACAGGTATTTACCGAAGCAACCGTGACCGGTAAGCTGGAAAGCGAGCCGTGCCCTCTGCCCAGCCATTTCTCCAGATAAGGGCGAATTGCCCCCACAATGGCCCTGCCGGCTACTGGCGACTCGAGGTCTCTCTTCCATTTTTTGATCAAGGCTCTGTTAGCTAGAACCCTGATCCTTCTAACCTCGTCAACGTCTGGCAATTCCCCTCTACTTCTACTCAGCACTGGCAAGCAGCCGCGAGGACTTCCACCCTTAGCTCCCATGGGGGATCACCCGCTATAAGGGTTGCTGCCGTCCAGGACACTGTACGATACCCCCGTATCGCTCTTATCGCTAGCACTCTCTGAGCCCGCCGTAGAAAATGGATAATTTAAAAGATATCAGAAATTGAAAAAACAGAGGCACAACAAAAATAACCTATATTTTATTGCTTACAATTAAACCCGTTTCAATTTTAACTAGTTATTTTTATTTGTTAGAATTTGAAAAAAGACTTTTTAAAACATTATTAGTTGCCTCTGGAACGTAGACTTGCCCTAAACCTTTCCGAGCCTTTTTTTCCTTGGTCTTTGTATCCAAAGGGATGCAAATAGAAACATATAATGGGACTGATAAAACATAATAGATATTGACTATTTGGATTGTTATTAATTGAAATACTCGTACATATTACGCAATCCCGTTTTGTAATCGGATTAAACTTGTATCAAAGCTCTATTGATTATCTAGTTATTGATGACAAGGAGCCTTGAATACAGATTACTATATATATCTGTATTATTGTGCTATTTCTAAATTAGAATACAATGATGTAAAGGGGAATTTAAAGGACTTGTATTCCATTTGTGATCTATGCAACATGTACACGAGTATATCGAAACAAGTCCTGTTTAACACATCATTTAAAACATAAGCATACTGATTAATTTGAACAACAACCAATAAAATATTGTATAAATACACGGTGAAAGTAATGTAGAAAGATATGGAAATATAAAATAAAGATATAAATACTCGAATCGAAATTTTATCAAAAACTAGCAGACCCCAAAAGACTTCGTTGTGTCTAAAAGATTTGGAATATGGCAGATTTCAGTTTTACGAATGGTTTTCGATATGAAATTACAACAGTACTAAATATCTATAGATCTTACATTTTTGACTATTCATTTTGGTTGGATTGTGACTAATCAATTGATTTTGAACTTTATACAACAGTATTAAAGTGCAAATTGACTCTTTGACGTTAGGAACATACCTATATTGCTTAGACAGTAACAGTAAGTACTCGTAATTTATTAAGAACTTTATTGAATAGTAATAAAGGTCAAATTGACTCTACATTTTAGTTAGAAAACGTTTGTATGTAACAGAAAAGGGCTGTTTTTAGGGATTTCCCCTGCTATTATTCGAACTTTTCGCCGTAAAAATCATCCTTGGACTTCAATGAACATTTAAAAAAAAGAATTGTCAAAATTGACCCAGGCGTTGCTGAGTTATGCACTTATCAATTTTGCAATTCATTTTTATGTTATAAGATACAAAGGTTTAAAATTACAATAACTGTCAAATAGTATACAAATAAAGTCATCATCAAAATTTTAGAACAGTTGACCCAGTTGGTTTGAAATTTGGCATGCTTTCGTGACATAGACCTTACCTAAAACGGATTTCCACGTACTCCAACGGGATCAGGGTATATAAATGAAAGACAATCAGAAACTTTTCACGAAAAATGAAAACTACTATGAAAAATCTCACTAGAATAGGTTTTCCCCATATTTCCACGGGAACCAAAACATATGTGCATGCTTTTGTGTTTCTTATTGCTGACAAATTGGTGCTAGATTGTAATCTCAACTGATGGTATATTATTTTACAGTCTTAAAAGGAATCGAGCTAAAATTGTCAAGAGGTATTTTATCTCTCACAGTTTCTGCACATGATCGTACCGAAAAGCAATTTTACTGCTTGATGACACGACTTATCTAGCAACTTAATAACGAGCCACAGCCGAAGCCTCTCACTTGGCCAGACTCATACAAATTAGAATAAACGGATGTTTAAATTTGTCTTGCTGGGAACCAACACTTGAGCTCAGGACCTCTGCATGTAAAGCGAGAATTAGCACTATTCCACTAGGGAGCTGTTAAATGTCGATAAATGTGTACATACAAAGAAATTACGTACTGTAAAAATCTTGATTTGCTCTTATAGTATAAGAATGCAGGCATTATTGTATTAAGATGCATCTCAAAGCGTAATTAATCTGACATAATAACATTCCCGCGTGCATTGCTACGGGGCTATGAATACAGAGTGATCAGGTCTCATCATAACCTAATTAATACAGGAAATGAGGGAACCTTCCTATATACTGCACCGTGAACGACATGGGTAAATATATTTTATGCTGTAGATTGACATTAAAAGCGCTATTGCTTGCTATCATTAGAAAACACATGTACAGTAAGACGATATGGTTGTTAAAACCAGATGCTCGACTAAGTGTTTCTAAAATATTCTCAGTTTTTGGGTCGCATTGACCGACCAGCCCGGTAAGTTAGACAAATTATTGATAGTAACTTCCAAGGTGAAAGGCAGAAGACACAGGTTTGTTTTCGCTATGAGAACAGCCGATGACTAAACAGGATGGATAAAGTTCATGGAAAAAGTGACGCAGACTTCAAGAACGAAGAATAAGACTGAGAACTAAAAGTAACAGGTGCTAATAACGTACCACTGCTGGGTACAAGCCACTTCGCTTATAGGTGAAAGGGGTTTCAAAACAAAGAACCAGCACTTTGCTTTAATGAGCGTTGACAGGTTCACTTATCCCAGATTTGCTCCACGGATATATCTGTTTTCGCACGTTGTTCGTTTTAACCGAGAACTGATTTTTCAAAGAACACGGGTTTTCCAAAGAACAATAAGTCCATAACAAATTACGTAAAACAAAGTAAATTTTGCATACGCGTACTCTTACCTTCGTATTTCTACTGGAAAAGAGTAGCAGGCTGATTTTTTTAAATTGCTGACATGTAAGTTTGAATGTGACCTAACATGATGGTAAGTGGGATATACTTCTTAATTATTTCTACAAAGCATCGTACTGGAATTTTAGCACGTGACTTCAACATGCGAATTAAACATTTATACGAATTTATCATACTTATAATAAATTTACCTGTGTCTCATTGAGCTGGTTTAACTAGGGAATTATCAAGACAAACGGGTTATTGATATTCAGGGTTTATTGCTCCAAAAACAAAACTTGTGAAGGCAATATATATTCAAAGAAAAAGCTTGATTACTCAAAAATTATATGCCGTTTTATTTAATTATCACTGTAGTATAAACTTTAAATTATTTTAGACTGCGACGCAATTAGTAGTCTATTGACATGCAAATTAAGATTAAGTGGAATTTAAAAGCAAAGTTTCAAACTTATTTGTTCGAGGTCCAACGTTATTTTAGCCAAAGAGAAAGTTTATTTGATTTTTTTTTGACATCGAAAGCCAGAACGTAGTTTTATTGAAAAAATAGAATTCGAAATACCTACAATCTGTGGTTCAGAAGGAATATGCCGGTTTCTGTGCCTTCAGTGAAAACACCCAATGATGAATTTCAATAACCAGTAGTCCTTTTAAATATTATAAAAAAAAACCTACAGAGGTCCGGGATTTGAGGGTATGTATCTCATAACAAGAGTCCATAAATATTCAAAATACATGTAGAATTAGAATTCCACACGGCGGTAATGGTTCGGATACTAGCTTGTCCAGTGGTGTCTGGGTTCGGTTTCCAATAGGAAACATTATATAAATTGTAACTGATCTGGACAGATATGACGCTTCCCCGCTGTGGCTAGTTACCAGCAAAGGTGTGCCGTCAAGAAAATAAGTTCTTTCCGTTACGATATGTTATAGAACCATAAGTGTTTAGCTCACTATTACATTTTACTGTATCATCACATGCCATCAGTTGAGCCAATATTCACAGGAATAGCCTAGTTTAACGTTAACGGTATAATACGTTTCCACGGCCTCGCTGGCGCAATGGTGCGAGTATTCGCTTTGCTAGCGGAGGCCCCGGGTTCGATCCCTTGTAGGGCGAATTTAGAAGAATTTTGTAATTTACAGAGTCTGGTCTGGTGGGAGGCTTCGGCCATGACTAGTTACTACCCTACCAGAAAGACGTACCGCCAAACAAAGACATTTGTGTTCCAGTACGATGCTGTGTAGAAACCGTAATCGGTATATCGCCTCTTAACAGATTAGCGCGCTTCCATCTTAGACTGTATCATCACTTACCATCAGGTGAGATCACAGTCAAACGCTAATCTTTCAGCAATAAAAAAAACGTATAGTATATATGTTGTGTCTTTTGCGCAAGTACTTATTTCATTTATCTGTGGATAAAATTCTGAAGTTGATGCAGACAAATTCACGTACAAAAGCTTGCATTATTTAATTTAAAGATAATTTTAATTTAAAAAACTCTGTGGAAAAATTGTCGCATATCCCAATGTAAAGGAGCCCGCTCACTAACAGTCCGCCTGTTGTGTTTGGTCATTCGCAGAGGGAGGGGGGGTTTGTTGCATCCTTGGTCTATGTGAAGCAATTATTATACTAAGCTGGTGCCGGTTCGGTGAATGATTATAAACAAGCAGGCGATGCGATATCGTTCAGTTTTGTTGAACAGGATAAAGTAAATTTGATTGCGTCTTGAGGTCTCTAACTATCCGAATTCGATAACTTCTTCCTACGGCATTGAAAGGCCATTATTTTAAACCATATTATAAATATACATGTTGTGTTTATAACAAGAAGTATAGCTGACCTATGAAATCAGTGAAGCTTCTTTTTTTTAATTATTTGTGCATCTCCTATTTCAATTTCATGCAACTGGCTAAAAATTTACAAAAAAAATTAGCCCTTAATTCCGAACAGTATAATGATACTATTTCCGTTAAAACTAATAGATTATAGAATATCACATTTTTCGGCATGCCTATACGTATAAGCCTCTTCCAACATTTTCCATTTTTTTGAGCTGGGAAATGCTTTTACGCTCTTAACCCGACCCGAACGTGTCGGGAATGTGGGACTCAATGAGGGAGGAGGCTTCGCAATATCCTATAAAACCCAATGAAACCCTCATACGTCAGTGAAACACCAGAGCTTGCGCATTCTTTCCTGGTGCCCCAGATGAGTCCGAATGAGGAGTCATGGAGGCTGGGGTATGTTTGTGCTGGTCTTGAGCTACCCATTTCCGTGATTTATAATGTAATAAATTTCATAAATATTATTTTATTTTAATTACCTATTATACAAAAGTGTTTGTTGTAATTTTCTCGCGTAAATAGTAATGAATTTTTTCCCATCTGTGCAATGACTTAAAATAACCATAACGGAACTATAGGCGTATGATCTATTATTATTAACGAAATAGCCGATATCCGCCGGCGGTCTGTTAGTGTGTGGGACTCTTAAGGCAATTCTAACTGCTAACATAACGTAACGCAAAGCGGCGTAGTAATTTACATAATACGCCATTTCAACGTGTAAGGGACCGGGGTTTGTGGGAATTTTGGCCAGTGGATAAGAAAATGCTTATTAAAATTCATTAAAACACACCCGTATAAAGCTGGTCCGTTTTTAATAAGGAAATGTTTGATTTTCATATCCCCTTTTTTTGTTATAACAATATGGGCTTAATTTTAAAATAAGTATTCAATAGTAACAAGGAATCCATCGCCACGCAAGATCTGACGGAAAGTTATATACAATCTCCCTTCTAAAGTCCAAGAAAAACTCCAAAGATCTCTTCATAGACCGCCTGCTCTATGCTGACGATGCTGCCTTAGTTGCATCCACAGCAGACGAGCTTCAACTAACGCCACCAGGTTCAATACTTGGCCCTTTTTTGTTCTTAATATATGTAAATGATTTGGCGTACCATGTGAAAGACAAATGTTATATAATCCTATTTGCTGACGACACTTCGTTGTTGTTTAAAGTAGACACAAATGTAGATAATTATGACGATGAAAATAGTACCCTGTCACAAGTCTCACATTGGTTTTCTGTTAATAACTTAATATTAAACTCGGCAAAGACTAAGTGCGTTGAGTTCGCTTTGCCAAATGAAAAAGAAGTCTGTAAAAATATCCAAATAAATAATAGTCCACTAAAGATAGTTAAATCTACAGTCTTCTCAGGAATAACGTTAGACTCAGGGCTTCAGTGGGGTGCCCATATTACGACTGTGGCAGGGAAACTTAGTTAAGCTGCATTTGCTGTTAGGAAGGTGAGGCAATACACTGATGTTGAATCTGCTAAAATGGTGTATTTCACTTATTTTCATAGCATTATGTGTTACGGCATACTGTTATGGGCGAAGGCGGCGGACATTGAAACTATCTTTTTATTGCAAAAAACCGCTATACGTATCATATATCAATTGAGATCTCGCGTTTCCTTCAGAGAAAAACAAAGAAATATCAATTCTCACAGTACCGTCGCAATATATATTAAATAACATTTTATACGTCCGTGATAATATTCATCTATACAGCAAAAGGAGCGAAACACACAATTTTAATACAAGAAATAAACACAAACTTGTAATGCCATATATTAGATTGAAAAAGGTTAAGAAGTCATTTGTCGGGTTGAGCATACGCATATTTAATAAGATACCTGAATCACTTCTGGGTTTGCCTCCACATAGTTTTAAGAAGTATGTTAAAAATGTCCTATTACAAAAGGCATATTATAATGTTAAAGATTATTTAAGCAACAAAGATGTTTGGACATGATTCCAGTTGCACATGAAAGCTAAATACATTGTAACGTATAAAAATGTTTAAAGGAGTAAACGTTGAGTTTCTTCCCGGTTTCTTCTCAGCGTAATCAACTTTCCGAACCGGTGGTAGATTCGTTACCAACCGACAGATTGTTGACGATTCAAAAGAGCTTTTTGAGCCTATTTGAATAATGAATATTTTAATTTGATTTGATTGGATAACAGTTAACAAATTCTACCGTGCCTGTTCTCTTTTTTTCACGTCCGTGATTTTAATTAATGTGAGGAAAACTGTCGTTCTTGTATCGGACATACTGGTAGAGGGTACGAAATTGGTTGTGGTTGACACACTCTGTTACCCGCCACGTCGCCTCGCCTGGCCTCTGCGAATCCTCAGTCTGAATTATCCGGAAGACCAGGGAGAAGTGCGCCATTTGACCCCCGGTGCCTCACTCACAGAAGAAGAGGATAACATTGTCCAGTCCCACAATCCTGACAAACGTTGGTTTGAGTTGGTGCGTAAATCATTGCCCAGCGATAAAAATAGGGCACACCGCTAGGGTGGGTCTTTTGTTTTGTGCCCTTGAATTTCGTCACGCTATTTTGTAAGCATGATATTTCCCCTATCACCGTAGTTCCACCCGCGTATCTTGTGAACCCGTGGCGATTTGGATAATTTGTTTACTCATCCGATCGAGTTGGCGATTTAAACCATTCTCGAATCAACCTGAAGTTTAGGGAGATACACGCACATAAGAATTGTATGTACATATATATACGAACAGTGACGTTAACTAAGCTGACTGCACATCGTTATCAAAACCATTAAGTATTATTTATCGGGAATGGTCAAATTAATAATATATAAAAAATTGAACATTGCACCGATACTTTCATAATACTCATAATATAATCGCAATAACATTGAATACTTCCGAAATAGTCAATATACAACTTCCATAATCTATATATAGAGATATCCAGGTATCTATTGACTCATCACGATATCTCTGGAACCATAAGGCGTAGAGAATTGAAATTTGGTAGGAATATTCCTTTTGACGAGTAGAGCTCACCTAAGAATGGATTTTATGAAATTCCACCCGCAAGGAGGGTTGCGGGGGTGTTTATTAGAAAAATTCAAATTTTCACATTAAAAAATANCAAGTGGAAGGATGTTGTCTCTGCCTACCCCTATGGGAATAAGGCGTGATGCTATGTATGTATGTATGTATGTATGGAATCTATCAACAGTAAACTTTAGGAAATTGCACCCTCAAAGGGCAGTGCGGGTATGTTTCTTATTTATAAAACAATTTGCATAAATTAATGAAAATGCTATCAAACTCTGCTACTTCCTCAATAGTTAATGGACAATCTCAAATAATAATATAACCCTAACATATTCCCTTCGATTAGCTGAAATAGTTTTTTTAATTACGAATATAAAAGATGAACTCTTAACTATTTAGTTTAAAAAAAATCAATACACATTCTATAGTTTAAACAAAAATCATTAGCGAAAACCAACTGTAATAAGCGTTTACTCATCTGAAAAACCACCTAAATGAGATAAAATTGTTAATGACCAGGAGAAATTTACGCTTGGTTATTACCTCGGAGACTTAAAGCGACTGGCATGAAAGGACTTATAAAAGAATCCATTAGAACTTGTTACGACTGTGAATTTATTGAAGGGGTAAAATATAATTAAAAAGGAAAGAAAGCAGTTTATCAAGCCATTTAATAAAGCTTCTGTTGGAACAATTGACCCGATTACTTGTTTTTCTTGTAGATAATTATTTATCTATATATCCACACATATAAACATAATAAGGATAAACATTGATAAATTAAACGTAGATTTTCCTGTACCCTCAACAGTAATCTATATATAAAAGAGATATCCAGGTATCTATTGACTCATCACGATATCTCTGGAACCATAAGGCGTAGAGATTTGAAATTTCATGGGATAATTCTTTTTGACGAATAGAGGTCAGCTAAGAACGGGTTTTACGAAATTCCACCCGCAAGGTGGGTTGCAAGGATGTCTTTTAAAAAAAATTCAAATTTTCACATTTTTCTTATTTGTAAAACAATTTGCCTAATTTAATGAAGATGCTACCTAAAAAAAATTTCACGCAGACGAAGTCGCGGGTTCAGCTAGTAATTATGTAAGACAATCAAAGTTTTTCAATAAAATCATTCTCCTCCAATTAATCGAATAAACAATATAAAGGTCAAGAGATGGCTTCGGGCGATGAGCTGTACAAATTTTCATCGGTTTCAATGGACTATTGTTATAAATTTTTTTATAGGATACTCTACTTTGCTATTGAATTAATTTTGTTTAATCACAAAACAATTCCATACGTATTCGTTTTCAAATGCTATTTATATAACTATCACGAATTACAGCTGAATAAAGTATTTAGGGACGTGTATTGGGTCAAGATACCAAAAACAAAAATAATTTACTACTTAAACCAGATCAAGGAATTCCTACTCAGTTAACATTATGAAAGGAGTTATCCAAAATTTTAAGTTAATTCACAATACTAATACACAGAACCTCATCATGATCTAAAACCATCCCCGCATAAATTATTGTATTGCCTTTCTAATAAAACGTATTTGAGGCACTTCAGTTTGCTTGGTTTCAGAGTTTATAAAGGTCATCGGTAGAGATATTTTTTTGTGCTTTGTGTAGAAAAACAAGCGAACGTGGACCAGGGCTCTTTTTTCTTCACCAGGGACGAACGCACGAAATTTGAATCCCGAATGCCCCAATCACAGATAAAAAGGGTTGTAACTTACTGTGTTACTTCAATGTAGTCAAAAATCAATGTATGCGTTTTGGAGATAACAGCGAAAAGATTTAAATATTGTTTTTTGATATGAATACCCTTCTAAACAATTATTTAGTCAAAAGCTATTATTTTGAAATGTCAGTCTGACTTTTTAATCTATTATACCTTATTACAAGTATGTATCCTTGAGGCACATTCCGGTACAAAACAATATTTATAACAATTTTGACACTGATTGCATATACCGCAAAGTGATTGTAATTGTTTATTAATAAATAAGTTAATTCGTTTTAAAGTTCCGCTGTAATTACAAATATAACTTAATTAATGGGATTTATAACTGCAAATAATCAGTAACAGACTGACTGACATGGTTTTAAAAATTCATTGATAACATCGTTCGGTGTTTTAATTATTGTCCCTGAAAAATACAATATCGTAGCAAAGAATATTTAGATTAAATATTCCAGGAATCCTTGTAGCTGAAAAGCGCTGTTATATAGAAAATTATTTTTTAGAAACAAAATCCAATCTGAATTTCATATCACAGTCTCTAAATTTTATATCGGTATATAAAAAGTTGGTACGCTTTATCAACTTGGTAAGATTTATCAAATTTTTATCGTGGACGGTTTGATTAAATAATATATCTCTTAATAGTTTTTTTGTTTGTTGACCATTCTTGTCTAGTTGAGTGGCAACTAGCCAAAGTGGAAACCATCAACCAGTTTAGACGTTGTCTGTGTAAAAAATAACATAACAGCAGGAATATAACCCAGATCCCCTGGTCAAAAGCGAATACACCCAGGACCACCATTACAACTTCGTGTTAGACGTCAAAGTTTTCGTTATTTTGTTATAAATTCTGAGAAAATAAAAGTTAATACATTTTTTTTATATTTGAGGACAGATTAGCGCTTGACTGTAATTTCGCCTGATGATAAGGGTTGATACAAACATAAAATTTAATCGCTATAATCTGGAAAGATGTAATCCTATGGTTGCTATTTCTAAACCATTGTATCGGAAAGAAACTTTTATGCTGAGTTTCTCGTTTTTGCTGGTAGGGAGGTAACTAGACATGACCAAAGCTCTCCACTAGTAAAAACAGTTCAAAAAGTTAACGAGGACGTTGTTCCCAAAGTTTAGAAAGTAAACCAATTAGCTCTCGAATATAACTGGCAAAATGTAGTGTATTCAACATATTTGCATAGAAAGCTGTGTAGGATGGAAATCGGAAAGAATGTGAACAATTTTCTCAAAGTTTTATAACACTTTACTAGCCAAGAAGTCCATAACAACTTACATAAAATGAGTCCACTGACTGAGAACAACAATCATTTATTTAGACATAAAAATTTCCTTAGTACTTGCTAGCTCAAAATATTGCAATGAACTATTTTAATTCCAAAAAAGCTTATTCTTCTACATTTTCCTTTTTCCTCTTGTGAAAAGTAAACGTCGTTTGCTAACAATGGTTACGATAACATAAACACGTTTGAACGTAGACCGCAGGTAGCGAATTTTAATTAAAACAATGTATTTTTAACACAAACTAGCTTAAACTAGACAAAATTCACTCTTCCCCTTAAGACTTACAGATAAAGGTAATATATTGTTTTATATAATAACAATATTTTGTCTGTAAAAGCTTTATTAAAATGGCTCAAGTTGTTACTTAAATGTAATTAATAAACAGGCAAAGTATCATAAACAGATGCAAAAAAAACTTATATATTATTTATAGATTTATCTTGTAAGGTATGTTTTTTTATAAAGTAGTGTGAAAATGTGAATTGTACTTAAAAGAATTAAGTCTAAGCTTATTCAATTTATGTGTTGCAATAGCTTATTGATACTTTACTTATTTAGAAATAAACATCACGTATTAAATCTTTTTAAAAAGTTATTCGCATAAAACTACCTTAGCTAAAAGTAATTTTGTTCCATTACATTAAATATTATGAAATACTTCTACCACTTCTGACCATTTCACTATTCGCGATAACCTCAAAAACTAATATTTATATACAAATTTCACTAAAAGACAGAGTGGTTTTGAATGTGTATAATTTGTGAAAGTTTTATGTAAATCGGTTGAAATATAGAAATTGTAGAATAGAAATGTACGATAGTTTTTAGAAATGTCGGGAAAATCAATCCTCCTGGGAGTTAGCATCGAAAACGCCGCCTAATTTTAGAAATATAAAGAATTACAATATATATTTTATAACTCTTAAAAAAAATTACGATGGCATCTACTTTTTATGGATATCTCACTATATGAGTATATATTACGTATTCCATCTTCTAAAATACAATGTGATAATTTGAAAGTTAATCAAACTGGTGACAGTATTAATACATAGCAATTATAACACCGTTATGATCTTTACACCATATTTTATAAGATTTGGGAATAAAACTGTGTATTTAACTAGCTTGATGCGTCTATCCCCTATCCCTCTCTGTTTCGAAATCATCAGTAGTAATCAGTTTTGTATACAAAGAAATATTCGCGTTTGTGTATTTGTTAATAAAATATAAAGGCGCATCTTCTGGTTGTGGTGTTACAATCTTGGTTTTTATCTGCCATAATGTGGGTAGTCGGGTGAAGAGATCAACGTCGGGTATTTCAATAAAATATTCCACGATATAATTATATCCTTCTTTATTACTATAAATTTCACAATAATAAAATAAATCAATGCTTATAATTTTAGAAAATTAACAAAGTATAACTAGATTTAAAACAGTCCACCAGAACACGTGGGCGCACTCTATGAAATACGAACCAATAATGGTCGCCACCCCAGCGCTCGCTGTTATGTCAGCTCTCAGCTGTCAGCCTCAGAAGTGTCAAGTCCGATTCGATTGTAAACCGATTAACAATCTGTGCGCCATCAAATACATTAATAGTTCAAGTTTACTTTTACAAAATCGAGTAGCAAACCGATACGTCCCATATTTGATGTATCAAGTTCACGCAGCCCTATGACTGAAAAAATATGAAGACATAAGATTATGCTGTAATATCTGTTTGAACCCTGGGTGGGTTGCTAGTATAAAGTCAAAGTCAAAATATCTTTATTGAAGTAGGCCTATTACAGCACTTTTGAATCGTCAAATATCGTTTTTTGTTCTATTTATTATTTAAATGAATGACTGATGATAACATCAAAGAACGACTTACAATCTAAAGTTACGAGGGTTCCTTCGCGCCCTGATCTGAGAAGAGCCCACAACAAACTCAGTCGATTGTACGTTTTTTTTTTGTTATCATCATTACAATATTTAATTTAAAAATATTCTATACCTATATATATATATATATAGCAATTCATATAGTTCATTTATTAGGCAAACAAAATACGTTACAATTGTTTTTTATATGTTATATACAAAAAAACGTTCTGGCCTTAATCGTAACCCTAAGCGTGTAAGCGCGGCATGAAATAGTTGTTTGCTGGCAATGTTTATAAATAAATATATATATAGACACACGCGACATATATATATATATATGTCACGTGGTTTATAACCATATATGCATACACGCACATAAGATTGCTAAATGATACAAAAAGAGAAAATAAAACAAAACGAAATAATAAATTATATATGGACACATCTATATATAAGAGATATCCAGGTATCTATTGACTCATCACAATATCTCTGGAACCTTAAGGCGTAGAGACTTGAAATTTGGTAGGATTATTCCTTTTGAGGAGTAGAGGTCAGCTAAGAACGGATGAAATTCCACCCGCAAGGGAGGTTGCAGGTGTAATATATATATTACCTAATAACTATTTACTATATAAGCTTTTGAAATGAATGAAATATTCGACGGCGAGTCGAATATGTAATTTTTTTATGACTTATGTATTTAATATTAAAATTCCACTGAGAGAGTAAGGTGGTGGTAAATAGTATAATTAGATAGTCAATGAAATGAACTGAAAGAGAAACAATTATATCGAAAGCAATGTACTTTAAGCCCCTTGCACTATACTAAATAGTCAGGCATCAAGTACAACCTAGATTGGCATGAAGCCAGCTATACAATCACCTTTGAGCGGAGTCTAGTACAGTTGAAGGATATTGAAAATTCAAGTGATGCACGTACAGTTATACAATAAATACTAGTATTTGGTAAAGTTTGATCCTTAAAATAAAATCAATGAAGGATAATAATAATAATAATAATAAAAGAACTTTATTCACATATCATGGTATACATTTTGGTATGTAGCTGCATCAAAATAAAATAAAAGAGAACATGTATGCGAAAAGGCGTAGAACTCAGCTAAGCTGCTTTTCAGTTCCTACCTTGAACAAGCGCTGCCAGCACAAGTGAAAGCTTAAAACCTAATATAATACAAAAATAAAAATAAAAAAATAAAAAAATTAAACCAATTACTTAACATGAGCTGTATACGGATATGTAGTAGTAGTTATGATTAGGGGAAAGTAGTCCAGAAACGTTGCACACCAAACACCTATAGAGAATACCGAATTGCAGCTAAAAATGAAAGTGTTAGAATTTCCGAAAAGGTAATATTCAAAGAGTAAAATAATAAAATTATATAAAGAAAGAAAAATATCAACATCAAGGCTTAACTCTTGTCCAATTTGTTTCCGATTTTTGAGCTTCTAAAAGCCATTGCTTGCACAAGACTTTGAACCTATGGACAGATTTGGACATTCTAATCGGTGGTGGAACATCATTCCAGCACTTTGATGCTGCAAACCGGAAACTGCCACTAAAGCTAGCAATATGTGGTCGCTGGATGATACTGTTTAAAATACGGGACGTCCTGTATTCCTTGTCACTTTTATTACATAGCCAATTTAATTTTGTAGCTAAATATAAAGGATTATTATATTTACGTAGATTGTATACCATAACATTTAGTTTTAGAGTCCGGCGATTTTTCATGTTTAGAGTATTATAAGTATTAAGAAAGGGTGTGATATGTGATCGTCGGGGGACATTGTGACAAAATCGAACGCATGAATTTTGTACCTTTTGTACTATATGTTCTGTTTTTTTATTCAGACATGGTCCATACACAATATCACAGTAGTCAAGATGTGGAAGGACCAATGTATCTACCAGAATTTTCCGTACTGCAAGGTTTAAGAATGGCCTGAACTTATATAATGCTTTCAGAGAGGCATAACACTTAGCTATTTTTTGCTGTATATGATCCTTAAACCTTAAAGTACTGTCAAATACAAGTCCCAGATTGCGAGCGGTAAATGACTCCTCAATTCTCCGGTTCCCAATAATAATAGACAGTTTATTTAGTCGAGTTACATTAATTTGTTTTTTTGTTCCTAATACTAAATAACTGCATTTTTGTGGATTTAATACTAGTCCATTATTAACTGACCATTCATTAATGGAGGCAAGATCGGTATTTAACTTTTGTGTACAAAGCTCTAAATCTAAGACTGATGTCGAATTGGGACTTATAAGCAATTGCGTATCATCTGCATACATATGGACCAGAGACGATTGAATACTAGAAATTAGATCAGCTGTATATATTGAGTAAAGCAGGGGACCCAAAATTGAGCCTTGTACTACACCGCTTTTAACACTTAGAGCAGATGATCTAATCATTCTCCCGTTCTTATCTAAACAACTAACAATTTGTTCCCGGTCATCGAAGTAACTATTGAACCATGCGCAAATAGAATCACCACAGCCAAAAGAACGTAACTTTTGTACGAGTAACTGGTGATTAAGACAATCAAAAGCACGGCTATAGTCTAATAATACAAGAATAGTGGGTTTTTTATCATTGGAAGCAGCAAGAATTTCATCTGTTACATGCAATAAAGCTGTAGTCGTACTATGTTGCTTGCGAAACCCTGATTGTTGAACTGGTAGGTATTTGTTACCTTCTAAATAAGCGGTCAATTGAATGTTTACGGCTTTCTCAACAATTTTCGATAACACTGGCAGTAGTCCTATTGGCCTTAAGTCTTTCAGGGAACTTACCTTTGCAGTTTTTGGTAGTGGCATGATCATAGCAGTTTTCCAGGCTTTTGGGAATTGTTTATTAGCGAGACAGGTGTTTAAAATTTGGGTAATAGCTTCCAGCGAATATGGAAGTGTAAGTTTAATCATTTTTATTGAAATACCGTCAGATCCAGTTGCGTTTGATTTTATAGAGTTTATTAGTTTTAAAACCGCGTCCTTTGTCATTGTACTAAATTCTAATAGTTCGGATGGCTTATTAATTGTTTCAATCAATATATATGTGTGTGTGTGTGCGTGTGTGTGTGTGCGTGTGTGTGTGTGTGTGTGTGTGTGTGTGTGTGTGTGCGTACGTGTGTACGTGTCAATTTGTGTATAAGCGAAATATCACACATTGAGATGTCACGAAATATTATAAACTATCGATATGATTTTCTTGAAATTTGGCATAGTTACTCCTTCAGCAAGGTAGACGCTCACTAAGTATGGGTTTCCTCATATTCCTAAGAAATTGAAGTAAAAAATAGGTAAGTAGCAGTCCATTACCGTCCCACTGCTGGGCACAGGCCTCCTCGCTTGTGGAAGGGAGGGTTTTTAGAGCATAGGCTCTATTCCTTCACTCTCGTAGTCCGGTGTGACAGGAATCCCACACGATCGGAGAGAGGTTAGGCGCAGGACCGACGGCTTAACGTGCTCTCTGAGACACGGGGTTGGATCACACTGCCAACTTCGGGCAAATATTGGGAAAACCTTTACCTGAGTTTAATCAGTTGACTTGAAATACGGCATACACGTGTTTTCAAGACGTAGACGCTCATTGAGAGCGGGTTTCTCCATATTCCTACGGGAATGAGAACTGGGCAGGAAATACCCTGGAAAACTGCTTGTTATTTATATTTTCAACATTTATATGGAAAGAGCGTAAATATAAATGAGCGTGTATATGTTTGTCCGTGTTCGCACAATATCAGTGAAAATATATCCGACTATGAATTTAAAAACAAATTTATTTTAACAAATATTCATATATCCGAATATTACTATATACTCACCCTTACATCTGATGTATGTAGCTTAAGAAAATACACTATATATCCAATACCCAAGGGCAAATTAGAAACTACGTGAGAATAGCTAATGAATACACAGTAAAGATTGCCTTCGGGAATTGAGATACTTGTACGTATTAATTATTCACTATAAAGTTACGAGGTTCGATCACTGATTATATCAATAATATAATTCGCTTAACGTATCGCAACTGACTTTGCTTATAAACATTCTGGATATCGTAATCAAATTCTAATTAAACCCAGTGGATATAGATACCTGAATTCTTCTTTAAGAGTCAAGGTTTCATATCCTGGGCAGGGTATCTTTGTAAAATTTATGTACCTTTAAATTTTATCAATAATCTCTTTAATAAAAGCAAACAACATGTAGAAAACTGCATATATTGCGAAGTTTACGTTAAATGTAGCCTACCGAATCGCTACGGAGCAGCGTGGTGGGTTTATATTATTAAAAGCCTCTCGCCAATTAACAAAGAGACTTGTACCCAGCAATGGGTCATTAATAGACTGCTACTTTCCTTTTCATTCCTTCTCTTAATGATTAACAAGCTTACGGTCATGACTTTGTCTGCATAAAAGTCATGTCTCTTAAGTACATATAGAAATATTAGTAGTCGTATTAACTTGATTTATTTTACAAAAAGGTCATGACCAATCTTAAAACTGTATCATCACTTTTTATCTAGAAAGTCACTTTATATTATCGTTAAGGGGATTTACACTCGATTATTAATGTTATAAAAAGAAATTATTACTTCAGTTCAACTAACCGGAAAAATTAATTATACATTCCTATTCAACTCGATGTAATTACGAATTAATATTGTTAACATACCGCAATTGTGGTTTGATCTGCCGATATTACACGGTCATATACAATAAATTCAATATTTGATACAAAATTTTGTGGTGCGCCATCAACACTTTAATTTAAAATAATCTGTGCATACAAAATCAAACCAAACTAACTACGCTTTTACGGCACTCATGATTCGGTAAATAGTGACTATTTTCTAGTATCATTTCCAATGTAGGAATCATGATGATATTGAAAATGACCTAAAATCTATAATTACGAAGCTTCCTCCGTACCCTGATCTAAGAAGAACCCACCACAAACTATATATGGTTGTTTTATAATTTATTTTACATATATTATGGTTATTCATTTAAAGGCCCTTCGAACTATGGTAAATTTTCCAGTGACATGTCTTTTAATAAACTTTTAAATTTATTAATCGACACATCTGGAACGTCTGTGACTTTATTAAAGAAAAATACACGTATTTCAAAGTGAAACGTAAATTTTATGTCGCCTATTGAAAACAAGACGTTTAAAAAGTAAAAAGTAAGTAGAAGCCCATTGACGTCCCACTGCTGGACACAGGCCTCCTCACCCTGAGGAGCGAGGGTTTTTAAGGCATAGACAGACCACGCTATTCCATTGCGGATTGACAGGCATAGTACACAAGTGCACTCTCTATTCCTCCACTTTCATAGTCCGATGTGACGGGAATGCGACACGACACAGAGATCAGGCGCAGGACCGACGGTTTAACGTGCTCTCCGAGGCACGGGGGTTCGTCGCACAAATATTGAGAAAATCTTAATAGAAAACTCAATATCGATTTTAAATTGGCCCAACCCGGGACTGGAACCCAGGACCTCATGTCTGTAGCCGAGCATGCTAACCACACTAGACCAAAGAGGCAGTCGTTTATTAGATAAATTATGCATCTACAACCAATTATACAATTATACAATTTATAATATTATTTAATTTACAATATTGTATAAAAATAGAAAAATAACGTAAAATAATAGAATTTGTACACTGGAAACTGTTAAATGTGTTGGATATTCTCATATTGGAAATAATGTAACGCCTACAACCGAAATTTGATAACATTATTATAGTATATTAGAACAGTATTATACTATTCAAGCTATAAGCAATAAAAAAGCCGGGATTTGATACTTTTCTTGTTATTATAAATATGATCTAGGAGTTTCCTTATCTTTAGTACAGAAATATATCTGAAAAAATTTACTCACAAGCTGTATATAAAGCTGTATGTATTATATGATATATTCTAGCACACACTTATCAAATCACAAAATAGTCACTATAACAATAGTTTTTAGTAGAAGTTAAGATGCGCACTACGTTTTGTGAAAATTTACGTGAAATTACAGTGTTTCTCGTATTTCCTAAGCCAAGCTAAGCTTAAATAAACTAGCCCAGCTATGTAGCCAAGTTCGATAAGTGGAAGATAGCTTAACCCCGTCTACAAAAGCACTAATCTTAAATTGCTCTAACCCATTTTACTTATCGGAAAAGTCTCCAGAGGTTGCCTGTGGGAGATTATTACAGGGATTGCAAAGTGTTTGTTGTATTCTCCATTTTTACAATTTGTTTTTATACTGAGAGTATAAATTCTGTGTAAAGTTGTTAAAGTTGTCGAATGTCCATAAAATCAGGGTCCTAGACAACCAGGTTCTGATTCTCCAGTGGAAGGAGGAGGTAGGATCCCCAGGGGCGGGTGCAACCTAGCATTGTTGTTTCGGACAGACCCTGCACCAAATCGGCCAAGAGGAGTCGCCCATTGCCACTGTGGCAGACTGCGCAGTCTGGGGATCGGCGAGGATCTCCCGCTGTGGAGCATTATAGGTGCGATCCAGTGTTGGGTAGGAGTGATCTTCTTCTGCGCAGTCTCGTTAAAGGACGCCTGCGAACGCAAGAGAGTGAATGCAGTAGATGCCCTCTGAGAAGTAAATGAGAAGTAAATCACCCCTAAGGAGGCGGCGGATGTTTGTATACTTTATTGCACAGCAAGAACTACCAATTTAGCATATTAACTTACCAATAAATACATGTACAAAAGGCGGTCTTATTGCTAAATAGCGATTTCTTCCAGACAACCTTTGGGTTTAAAAAGCAGTGAGTATCGAAACTAATGGGCAATGGCATAAACACAGATACTAATATCTACACATTAATACACATGTAACACGAAAATATAAAAACATACATAACTTATATATTAATAAACTTACATATATCTAAGATACATATAAAATAATACTTTAAATGATATATAAATCGTTTTTAAAAGAAAATGTGTTTTTAGCATTTTTTTAAATGCCAGTAATGATTTTGCTTCTTGGATTTTGCGTGGTAGTGAATTCCACAATTTTGCCGCTTACACAGTAAAGAAATGCTTATAGAATGTGGTTTTATTTTGTGTTTTCCCACCTGCTCCCGCTTCCGTAAATCGTTATTCGGTCTCATCCGAAACACGAAGTAGGAATGCGCAAGCTGATCCTCTGGTGTCTCATTCAAGGACGAAGAGGATTGCGCTGGGTATTGCGAGCTTTTCCCTCGCCGAGTCCCACACTCCATATCTATCGGTCGGGGTTTGTGCGTAAAGGCATTTCCCAGAAAAAAAATATTAATTGAAGAATTTTAACCGTTTTCAACATGGAACAGCGGATGCTCTCAAAAGGAGAAAAATCCACGATTATGAAACATTCTCCATTAGTGCATCACTCCTACTGCTCTTAGCGTGATGATATATAGCCTATAGCCATCTTCGATAAAAAGGCTATGTAATACTGAAACAATTTTTCTAAACTTTTTCTGTTATGATAAATTTTGGATTTGTGGGTGACTACGCCCTGTTTCGTTTTCCATTATTTGTTTACCAAGGAATTGTTTAATTGGTGAATGATATTGAGTTTAATTTAATTGGTGATGCGTAGAGTATAGTGAAAACAACGTTTTCCCCTGGAAACTATTGTTACTTGTCAAATATTTGATATTAGTGCCATCGTTTAGAAGTCAATGAAATTTAAATTACGTTCAGAAATCATATTAAATTTAAAAATGAAGTTTTTGAACAGAAAACTTCTTTAATATCAATTAATAAAAGGTCGCTGGTTTAATATATTTTTAATTAATTATTATTATCATAGGCATATATACACAAGCCTCTGAAGTAATTGAATAAAATAAACATTTACTAACAATATTTTTAATTCGGTAATGTATATTTGCGGATAACTATTCTCTTGCGTTAAATTTAAATAAAAATTGTTACACCCTTTTAACATAGTTTGGCTTTATTTGTATAAAAAATATGGGATGCTTTACATTAAGCATGAGCTTTAATTTTCATTGAATTAAAGGTCAGGAAATATAATTTGGTTCCCGCTGTTACAAACATATTTGCTATAATAAGTATTAGCAGAAATGATCGGAAAATTAAGTGTTCATTTCATTACTCACGAAACCCTAGAGAGGCGATTATCGAGGCTTTATTCTTCTACGTAGCATTCCGTTTAATAATAAATTGATATACTTCGTATTTTTATGTGAACCTATCAAAAAAAATCTGCGATAATTGATTTATATTCGGTTTTGATCGCGACGATCTCCGAACAAACAAACGATTTTAATGATATCTTTATTTATATTTTTCAGAGCATGTTTGCGCTTAGGACGAAGAATAGAATTAAAATTCATCCTTTAAGTTTAATTTACGAACTGTAAATATATATATATGTCGGAGTGCAAAGTCTGTGGAACGCAGGCGCCATCTGTCTATTGGCGTGTGGCAGAATCAATAAGTGAAACAGTTACTACGCTACGCTAAACAACCGTCCAGTGACCGGGCGTCCCCAACCTTGGGAGCTCCTCTTAATGCTAATCGATCCAGGCGAAGAAGGTGGCATGAATGAGGACGACAATACCGGACAAGATGCTACTAGGATTTGACAACATCAGATGTATCACAAGGCCACGCCCGCCCCACGGGCTGAATTTTCCGTACCCGGAGTTGTACGAGAGTACCGACCCGGACAATGAATCCTAGCCTCGAGGCCCGTAACCACTAGCCCTTTAGTGAAGACATCCCCAAGAAGGCAATAAGTGACAATCCGGAGCGCGTCTCCCCAATTCTCGGGTAACGGCCCGCCGGTGCGGTCATGCTTTTGAAACTGTCGCGTTCCTAGCTATTATTAGTTTGTATAAATTGATTAGATGAACATTAAGTGATTTAAGATTTTAATCTGAGTTAATTAATAAAGTGTTTGATTTCACCAACATTACCCACCAAAGCCCACAGATGGAATTATGGATGCCACTAATGACTATGTCGGCGGAGAACCCTACACCCCTATCCTTTATGCTTCTTCTACTATATATATATATATAGAGAGAGAGAGAGAGAGAGAGAGAGAGAAGGCGGTCTCGAGTTCTATCCCTGGTAAAGCCAATTAAGAAAATTGTATTTCCTAATTTGTCTGACTCTGGACTATAGGCTTCGGCCGTGGCTAGTTAACACTATACCAGGAAAGACCATATAGCCAAGCAATAGACTGTGTTGCGGTATGACGCTGTGTAGAAACTATGAGAAGTAAATTACTCCTTACCAGGTTAACGTACTTCCATCTAAGACTGTATCATCAATTACCATTAAGTATGATCACAGTCAAATTCTAACCTGTTACCAATAAAAAAAGCAAAAAAACCTTTATATCTACATAAAATACTCGATTGTTAAAAGAAAGAAAGAATACTTTATTAAGAGTAGCTACTGCGATATTCAATTTCTGGTTCTGACAGTGCAAATAGAGATAATTATATTTTCTAATTTGCTTCAGCCTGGACGCAATAAAAACGTGTTCAAATAAGACCTTATATTTACTTAATATTAGATATAAATTTTTTTTTTTTTTTTTGAGTCCGGGTGGATTTAGGAATCATCCAACCGGTGTACCCCAAACCGGTTTTATTAGAATGACAATATGCGTCAATGAATTTGGACCACTAAACTCACTCATGAGGATCTTGAAACTATTTGCAACCAACATTAAATTAACCAAAGTGGCTTTGTTCCCAATATTTTCAGTTACCATGAAACTACACGAGTGGCATTGCGCAGAGCGCCTAGTATTCTATAAAACTGTTAACTGTCTGAGATATTTCTACAGTATTGCATGACTGAAATCAGTCGATACGTGATGCTACTTGTCCTAATCCACATTGAGTGAGGTTTGACACGATAAGAGCTCAGTCGTTTGACAAACTTTTATGGTTGACCTCCGAATCGAAACGATTTTCCGATATCTATTCCAGCGTAAACCACAAAACCTCTACAGCATCGACATATTCCGAATTGAATGATATTCTAATACTGGCTAATATTTAGTTACCTGAGCTAATGAAGATTGTGCGCATATCAATGTGTACATGTGGAATTGAAACTTCTTAGGCTTATTATAATTAATCTTTACATATATTTAGAATTTTTGTGCGACCGTGTGTCTTTTTTTTTCTTGACATGGGGGATTTATACCCACAAAAACCCCCTCGATAGTGGAACGTACCAGTGCCACCCTTGCATCAAAATCTATCTATTGCTCAATTTTGAGCTGCCGGAGTCCCCCCTCTGACAACTATCGACCTTATAGCGCTCGCAGCCGTTGCAGTTTGGTTCTCACCGCAGGCCCGAAGAACGCCCCCGTGATCTGGATCAACCCTCTCACGGGTTCTTTCGGCAGTCTCCTTTTTGTGAAGAACATCCTTACAAAAGAAAACCACCACCCTCAATGTTCCCTGCACTTTAAGCATCGCTGCAACTACTGCTTATGTCGAGAGATCTAGATCTAACAAGGGTTGACTCCCGTCCAATTCGAAACAGATACTCAACAGAGCAACCGTGTCTGGTGATCATCTGTGTGAACCTGTATGTGACGTTGTCATCATTCCTCTCAACCCAAGCCTCAAAGTTAGTTAAAAACGCTTTGACGACGCGTTGACGTGTTGAGCGTTCCTCCTCGAGGCACACCCGCCATTCCGCGTACATTTGCTTGTACCTGAATCAACATAATAGTGACCGTGAGCTTTCGAAGGGGTTCACATCAGGTGTATTGGTAAACAGTTTACATTATTAATTCGATCCGATATGTACCGAATTTACCGGGAACAGCAACTTCTATTATATTTTATTTTAAATTATTAATAGTATCTTACTATGTTTTTTTCTAAGCGTGACTAAACTTACTCACACCATTGTTGGAGTAATTTACAATGTACTTAAACTAAAAGATAAGTGGCACTAATTTATTCAAGAAATAATTTCATCTTTTAATTTTTCCATTAAGACCAAATTGCTGCATTTTTTCAACGTGTCTATAGACAAAGTCTTCCAATCCAGTCAATTTTTAGACCACACTTGTCCACAATGGTTTTACCTTTTCAGTTGTTTTCTTCTCCTAAAGTTTATTCTAATTATGACTTTTTCAAGTTATTGAGTACTTTTTTCAAACAGTACTAAGTATAGCAGAGAAAACGTGAGAGTCGCGTAAAGTATTATAACCTATTGGAAAGTATGAGGAAAACTCTATTACTTTTTTCATCTTCTTCTCCCTTGCCTTATTTGGGGTCGGCCCTCAACGTTTTAGGCGCTATGAAAGAATAGTTTGCACGGTACAAATCTTTGGTTATCCCTCACATGGCGGGTATTCTTCCTCTTCCTCTTTCTTCTCCGGAAGCGCCACAGCTAATTGAAAGTCTTCGAAAGCTTGATTACACTGATGTCCTACTGAGTCAATTTTTTGATATTTAATTTAATTATCTCATCATTAAAAAATACAATTAATATTAATTTTAAGGGGTGCAAGCACAAACTCTCAAGAGTCTTTCCAGTGGTCGACAATTGTTTTTTTTTTAAATTACATATTTATTTAATTACAAAATAATATAACATAATTCACATACAGGCCAATATTCATACTAAATTGAACACTTAACTTAAGGATAAAAAGAAATGTATAATATATCAGTCGGATTTTGAGGTATCACATCCTGTTAAATAATAATGCAAGTTAACATTAGATATTTACCTCATCTCTATTAATTAACAGAGATGAGATATATATATTATATATATAATAAGGTTGTTAGAAATAGTTTAAAATTTGATTTAAGTTTCCCTCAGAGTAACATAATCTCGTATATACAAGTTTCTTTGTAACTAATTTTGATTTCCAATATAATACGGCAAAGCTCTGCGATGATGGATCAGTACGTCAGCAATTTCTTTTATATTGAACTTGTCGTATAAATTCACTCAAGTTTTTATCACTAAAGCTTTAATTTTCCACGCTGACGTGACTAAAAATCCATTTATCTATTGAATGTATGCAGCGAAAGTTTATAAAAAGGTTGGCAAGTTTCGTTTACAATGGATAGTTGCATGTGATGGATTGAGTTAGAGCCTTTCACGCTGGGTTCATTATAATTACAATCTTGCCAGTTTTTCGCGTGAGTGGACTTACTCACTTATTTAAAAATATTCCTTATTCAAGCTTAGTTAGCAATAGTCAAATATGTTATGACGATGATATTAAAGGCCGACTTAGAATCTAAAGTTATAAAGGTTCCTTCTCAACCTTTTTATATAAATAACCATGCCTTGCGTTTTCATTGAAATAGATAGCGATCTCGCGGAAAGCCAACTAAGTCGGACTATAAATTTATTTTTGTTATCATAAAAGATTTATATCACTTAGTTTATAATACTTCCTTACAGATTATTGGATACACACTTGCATTCATAATCTAATTGAGATACAGATTTTATTTTGCAAAGAATATGAATCTATGTAATACATTTTTAAATTGCGTACCTTAATTTACGTAGAATGTCTGGCATTAGTAAATTTAAGAATTCTTCACAGGTATTGAAAGAAAATATAATTAGGTCCACTAATTTTCAGCTTGATTATTATAAATACATACATACATACATAGCATCACGCCTCATTCCCATAGGGGTAGGCAGAGACAACATCCTTCCACTTGCCACGATCCTTGCATATCTCCTTCGCTTCTTTCATTCTCATCAAACCTTTCATAAAAGTTCGTCGGTTTAGAGTAATCTTGACCTGGCCGTTATTTAAAACCAGGATTTGGTCCAGGAACGTTCGCCTTGGTCTTCCCCTTCCATCTTTCGCATTCACACTTGACTCATAAATCCTTTTTGTCAGTCTCCTTTCATTCATTCTCTCTTCATGCCCAAACCATCTAAGCATACCTTTTTCAATTTTAGTCACTACGTCTTCTTTTATACCACAACGTTCTCTTATCACACTATTTCTCACTCTGTCACTCAGTTTTAATCCACTCATGCTTCTCAACGCTCTCATCTCTACCGCATTTATTTTACTTTTGTGATTCTTCTGCCATACCCAACTTTCACTACCATACATAAGTGTTGGCACCAACACTCCAGCATGCACTGCCAGTCTAGCCCTTTGAGACACCATCTGGCTATTCATAAAAGCATGCAGAGCACCATTTACCATATTCCCTGCATTCACTCTCCTTTCGATATCACTTTCACATGTTCCATCTTTTGTAAATTTAGATCCCAAGTATACAAATTCTTTCACCTCTTCCACTTGTTCCCCATCTATCAAAATATTGCCATTCATCATAGATTCATCTCGTTCAAAAAGCATAACTTTCGTTTTGTTTACATTCACTTTCATTCCTTTCCCTTTCAAAGCTTCATTCATAATATTTAGCATCTCCTGAAGCTCGTTAGCGGATGACGCAAGTATTACTTGATCATCAGCGTAGAGTAAACATTTGATGAGTAATTCATTCATTCTTAACCCATACATACATTCTTTTAAATCTGTCAAACATTTATCCATGAAAAGGTTGAACAGCCATGGTGACGCAACACATCCCTGTCGAACACCTCTTTCGACAGGAAACCACTCCGTGTACGCTCCGTTTATTCTGACACAGGCACTAGAACCCTCATAGAGAGACTTCAATGCTTGGATCAGACAACCGCTCACCCCATACGTAGATAACGTTGACCACAGCTCATTCCTCACCACTCGATCATAGGCCTTTTCTAAATCTACGAACGCGCAATAAACTTTTTGGTGTTTAGCCAAACATTTTTCAGTTAAGCACCGTAAAGAAAAGACCTGATCCGTACATCCCATTCCTCTTCTAAATCCCGCTTGCACGTCCCATATTTTCCCATCAGTTTCATTAATCACCCTTTCAATTAATATCTTTGCATACAATTTGCCGACGACACTAAGAAGGCTGATACCGCGGTAATTTTTGCACTCCTGCTGTGACCCTTTTCCTTTATATAGAGGGACAATTACGGCCTTGCTCCAATCTCTTGGGACTTGACCTTTCTCCCAGCATATATTGAAAAGGCAGTACAGCTGAGCTACCACAATCCCGCGGCCAGCCTTCAGCATCTCGACTGACACTCTGTCATACCCAGCAGCCTTACCTGATTTCATACCTTTTATCGCTTTCATGATGTCATCCATACTAATCTCGCTATCACTTGTCTTACATTCATTGCTATCCGCAGAGGCCATATTTACCTCTGCTTCATTTCTTTCAAACAAACTTTCAAAATGATCCTTCCATCTCTTCAATATCCAATTATTATAAATTGTTGGAAATAAAAACAAAACTTCAAAATTCAAAACTTTATAATATTAGAGAAGATGTTTATTTGTAATACTCAACTGTCTCATAACTATACACAACATTTGATGTAGTTCTGTCTTGTGACAGCAAAATAATTTGATGCCTGGGAGTTCGCCTCGGGATACGTTATTTTCTAGAGATTGACATTTTTAAATTCGTTGTTACATAAGTATAAATACCATGGTTACATTATTGTCGGCCTTGTTTATAGTGGCATAACCACAGTAGTTTGAGATATAGGATCGAGGACTTTTTTGATACTAATACGTTCCATAACATTAATATGTATTTGAAAAGAGATAATTTACGCAATGTTTTATACACAGATGAGTATTTAATTGTAAATATTTCTTTACTTGGGACACGTTTTTTATTATTAATAGACTATAAAGTCTCACGTCTTAGTTAAAAATATGGTAATAGATAATAGCTAATGCATCTCACCAGCTTAGATAAATTTATATTTAGATTATGACAAATTAGAATAGTTCTATTAGTTATTGAGAGACTGACGACATCGATAACGCAGTTGTACTTCTTTTGCTAGCAGAGGTCCTGACGTATTTAGAAACTTGCATTTTCTAATTTGCTTGAGCCTAGATTTGTGGGAGGAATCAGCCGGGTGTAATTACCACACTACCAGCAAAGACTTACCGACAAACAAGAGATTTTTATTCCGGTAGGATGCTGTGCAGAAACCGTAAGAGGTAAATTGCCTGTTATCAGATCAACGCGCTTCTATCTTTGACTGTGTCATCAGTTGTGATTACAGTCACTTGATATAATAGTTCTTGAAAGTTTTTCTCTTTCAATGCTGATAGGTTCGCGTTTTACAAATGATAAATTAAGAAACTGTCTCAAATAGTAGGTAAGAGGGAATTTATCTAATAATTATTTTATCCATCACGACTTTCGCTGGTAGGATAAAAATTAGACACGGCTGAAGTCTTCCACCAGTCAGGACCTAAATAAATTACAAAATACAATTTCCTAAGTTTCCCTCGATGGCAAATGTAGCCGGGAACTTTGTCAGTAAAGCAAGTACTCGTACCAGCAGGTTTAAAGAGAGTAAGTTTTAATTTTCATTTTTTATTATCTTACTTTAAGTAAAACCTTCTTCTATCTCTTTATAATATAAACAAAGTCCCATTAAGCAAAAATAATGTCTTGGAAATTTTCTAGTGTATAAAGTAAAAATAAATATTATCTCGGAGCAAATTTATTCAATTGAAAATGCCAAGATACACACTACGTGACTATATTATGATTGCTATGAGACTTCATTAAATAAAAATCCGCCTGAAATATTCCTTTGTGTACATAACGTTAAAACGTCGGAAATGTGGAAAATTCCTTTTACGTACATTTTTCTCATTCGCATTGCGTGCCGAGTACTTCACAGACAGTTTATATTGTGCGTTACCTTATGAATCTTTAAATATATATATGTAAAACTTTATAATTGTTTTCTACGTGCGTATATAGTTAACACCTCTCAATGGGTAGACCGGTTTTGAAGAAATTTCAAGTTTTTATTACTATTGGTTAATACCGGAGTACCGTAGTTTCGTGGACGGCGTCAACTCGGTTCTAACAGGTACCTATCAGTCAACGGCGGCTGCACGGTCCAGAGGAATATCAATTGATGTCAACAAGGTCCGTAGGAATAGGGCTTTAGCGTACAGAACACTGATCCAAAGGTTGCATGAGGATCTTGGATCTTCAACAGCAGCGGGTCTGATCAGGGTGGGAACGATCCGACACATCTGGAGTATTGGTTATCTGGATATTGGGACACGGATTTCTGTCTTACAGACGCACCAGTCAGTAAGACTGACAGAGTAGCTAACCGGACATGTACATGTGCAAGTACCTGCATCAGATTGAATGTGATGCACATGTAGATTCAGCACAGCACACATTGGCAGAATGCCCGGCGTGGGGACCCCAGCGGCATCTACGAGCGTATTGACGTCGTTGGTCGGAGGAAACCTTTCGCTGGAGAAAGGCTGTTATTTCGCTGAAGGAGATAGATAAGAGGCAGAGGGAAGATGCTGTGGAGGCTCCTTTACTACGCCACAGGAGGTTGGGAGGTAAGAGGCGTAGATTTGCGCTTCTCCTTCCTCCATCTTAATTTTACCAGAGGAATATTTCGGAGCGCCAGGGTAGCACACATGCATGCATAGCACGGTTGCATCAACCGATCCTCTGGTGTTTCACAAAAAAATTGTGGACGATATCCCCTAAAACCAGCGGGTTTTAGGGGGTATTCTGGCTTGCCAGCGAGTCCCACACACTCTATAAGATTTGAGGTCTGATCATGGTGCGGAATAGTAGTGTGAAAAAAAAACAGAAGTTTTTTATCACTGACAGGTTAGTGCTAGAATGTGATCGCAAATCTGGTAAGATACAATTTACCTCTTATGGTTTCTACACAGCATCGTACCCGAATACAAATCTCGTTGCTTAGCGATAAGTCTTTGCTGGTAGAGCGGTAACTAGCGACGGCCAAAGCCTCCCATCAGCCCAGACTCAGGTAAAAGAGAAAACACAATTTTCTTAATTTGCCCATCGGAGATCAAACTCGGGTCCTCTGCTAGCAAAGCGGGTACTCGCACCATGGCGCTGGTGAGGCTGTCAATTCAAGTGGATTCGAGAAAGGTTAAGATGAATAACTTGATCCTCATTTCCTGATATTTACACGTGCTTGGTAATTACTTACGGGTGATGCCAGCGGGCACAGATAGTATACATAAGCGAAAAACAATAACCAACTGAGTGACTTCAAATTGCTCTTCACTATTAAAAACAGTTCCTTTTTTTCACAAGAGCTGCAACGACAAGAATGACACTGGAGTGAATAAATAATGATATTATAAATGCAAAAGTTTGCCTATTTCTCCTTCAATCAAATAAAAACAGCTTAACGGATTTTACTAAGGTTTGGTATAAAGATATTACTTAAAATATCACATGGAGCACTCTTTATTACTCTGATAAATGACCTGGCTTAACGACTGTTATGATCACAAGCTATGTAGATCGCATTACAGCAGCAGCAGGTGTTCGTTTAACATACACGAGCAGCTATTACTCTCTGGAGCTGAAAGCTGATACAGACGATGTCGGGGCCAAAATGTTGTTCATTATAAATGTATAAGTTAAGGAGATATAGGTTGTCGCTTTAACTAGACTTACAAAATCTTGTAGATTATATTTCTAAAACCCCAAATATATCAACACTGATTAAATGTAAGCCCTCGTTAGTTTAATGACTTGCAGAACTTTTTTCTTTGGGACCGCTAATTATAATGAAAGGTTAAAATCTTTATAAATATGATATAGTTATAAAAATACTAACAATTAGTAAAGGAACAAATAAAATTGGAATTTGGAGGTCATGCTAATTAAAGTATTGGAACAAATTGAACAGCGTCCTGTAATTAATTTAATTAAATCTACGTTATACCTTGATTTTATCTATCTTGATTACATTACTTTTATCTTAACTTCATTCCTACATTTCTTAGCAAAACTAACCTTGAAAGAGACTAATTAACCTTAAAAAGATTATCTAATAAATCCAGTTCAAAGTCCATCGCTTTTCGTTTGCTATCTTCTCGACACTGAAACAAAATTTGAAAGTTCTGATCAACTTGTTAGTCACATCTGCTTCATTTTATACCGCTATTTATTATATCTTTAACTAGCTGTTCCCTACAGTGTTACCTACTTTTCTTAAATAAAAAAGCCAAAATTCCCATTAAAATGGATTTAATATATAGGAGGATCTAATATATAGAATAATGCAGGATACACAAAAAAAGATTATGATATAAGTGCCTTAAGACAAAGTACCAATTTTTAGTATTGTTGACAAGTTAGTGATTGACAGCGGTATCACCTAATGGTAAGATGATAATAGTCTAAAATATGTGGCGCTAAATTGGTTATAGGTAATTTAACTCTTATAGTTTCTACACAGCAGCGTGCCGGAACGCCAACTTTTGCTTGGCGGCACTTCTTTACTGGTAGGATGGTAACTAGGTTCGGCGGAAGCATTCCACCAGTCCAAAGTTAAATCGGAATAGGCAATTTCCTATATTTTGCCTTGGGTATCGAGCCCTGGACCTCTGCCAGCGGAGAGGGCGACTTTTAATATGTAGGGCATAAACAAGTTTTTTTTTTTACTATTTTGTTTCAAAAAGAGTACTCATTAAAGAATTAAAAGAACGTCCGAAATTGTCCTCCATGTTAATTAATTAAAGGAAATGTATCGGTTCATTTCTGTTTAAATTATTCAGATCGCTACGATGATTTTACGAGATAAATGATTTTATCTCTGCCTACAGTTATTCGTTAACCGTATATGAATTCATTTGCAAATTAACTTCTCAATATTGTAATAAATTTTTCCATCATTGTATAAATGTGTAATATTGACAAAGATATATATGTTCCTACATAATTTAAAAATCGACTTACAACATTTACTTAATCAGTCTACTTTTGTAATCACATGTGGTAACTAACTTGGGAAATTGTGCTTTCTTAAAACCAAAACAAAAAAGGACACCCAATTGAGTCTGTTGTGGACTCTTCTCAGAACATGGCGTAAAGGAACCCTCGTAACTTTAGATCCTTAATTATGGTGTTCGAAATTCCAAGAATAATTCGAAAAAAATTGAATAATTCGAAAAAATCAAATAATTCTAAAGACTGCGTAATGAAATATCGCAGAAAATAGTGCTGAATTTGAACTGTGGTTTAATAAGTCCTCAACAAGATCCACTAATTTGGTGGCGACAAGAAAAAAATAAATTTCCCCAACTATCAATAATAGCTAGAAGATATTTAGGAATATCTTGTACTTCAGATGAAAGTGAAAGGTCATTTTCCACTGCTAGCAATATTGCATCTAATAAACGAACTTCCGTTATCACCCGATTCATTATCGTATTTATTATTTTTAAACAAAATTTTAACCAAATTTTCAAATGTTATATTTCTTAGAATAATGTTTTTGCTACGATATAATTTCTGTTGTTTCATTCTCTTTTAGATAAAAAAACTATAATAATTGTTCTATTTGCCTAAATATTTTTCATGGTTTGAATAAAATATATATAGACTGTTAAATTTATCTTTGAATATTGAACATAAGAAACCCTGAATGGAAAATACTTGAAAATTCGATAATAATTTCATCGTTTATGAATAATACGGCAAAAAATCGAATAATTCGAAAAATTTTGAATTTATCGAAACTAATTCGTAAGTTCGAATTATTCGCACACCCCTTATTCTAAGTCATTGTTCAATATCATCGTTTTGTTTTGTTTTTATTACACTTTACATATACACAATTTTAAAAGACCATCATCGAAATTCTAAAAGCGAGAAGAATTCATACGCTCACATTTTCTTTTGAAACGGTAATTGATTTTCCATTAATAAATGATGTAGGATTTAGTTCATTTGAGTTTGAATTGTACAAGGTGAAGCCTCTGCTGACCCGCTTTTAGTAATTGAATAGACATGAGACAGCACTTTGCTCTCTGACAATGCATAATTCTGAGACATCTCTATGGCTTTGTTCTGTTGGTTTAGCATATTTATCCATAACTAATGTTAATACGTGATTTTCATTGCTCACAAATAGATTTATACACGTATTTTCCTGCTATTATCTCACAATCTATTGGCGGTGTTGCTGAAAAGCACTCTGAAAGAAATTTAATCGAAGATAAATTGTTAGTGTTCGTCGCAAGCAATTTTACCAATATGTAAATTTTAATCCACAGGATGTAATCACCTACTTTATATCTTCGATATATAAATATCGTAGCGTGATCGATTTGGTCTCACTGACGTAACGATGAGAGTATTCCCGATTATTATTATTCCCGATTGGGCTAAATTAGGGAATTTTATTTTCTAATTTTTTATCTCAACTGCTAGGAGACAGCCTCGTTTGCACAGCGGTATGAGTACTCGCCTAACTAGCGGAGGTCCCAGCTTCGATCCCCAATGGGATGAATTTAGGGAATTGCGTCCTCTAATTTTTTTAATCCAAACTGGTGGGAAAGACCAACCACCAAGCTATTTTGTATTCTAATACGATGTTGTGTAGAAACCATAAGAGGTAAATTACCTTTACCAGATTAGGGCGCTTCTATTATAGACAATATCATTACGTACCATCAGGTGTGATCACAGTCAAGCGCTAACCTGTCGGCAATAAAAAAAAAGCATATTAAACGTCGTCTACTTCAACTTTAACTAAATGCATTTATATTACCAATTATATTTGTTTTTTTTTTATTTACGACAGCTGCTCGTCTTAATATAAAGTCCAGGTGCGGTCATGTACTGTAGCTATTTGTGGGACGGTTCAGCTGAGTACCAGCTGGAGGCATTGGATTCGGTTAATAAAGGAGCCAGAAGATTGATTGGTAACGACTCTTTAAACCGCGCAAAACTGCAGAGCCTGCAACATCGGCGTACTGTTGCCAGCTTGTCTATCTTTTATAGAATTTTCTTCGGGGAATGTTCTCAAAAACTGCATGACGCAATACCAGCATCACCCTTTTATTATCGCACCTTCTGGCGATGTCAGGATTTCCACCCATACGTTTTAAATATTCCACCTATCCGCACAAAACGTTTCGAAATATCTTTCCTAGCCCGTACTGCAAAACGGTGGAATACTCTGCCTTGTTCTGTTTCCCCAATCCTATAACCCTAATCTTTTTAAGACAAGGGTGAATTAGTACCTTTTAGGCGAGCGCGTACCATCTTCGACCTCATCATAGCTTTCCATCACGCGTGATTGAGGTCAAGCGCAGACCTATTGTAAATAAATAAAAAGCAATTATATATGTTATTCACTGTTATTCAAGGTGTAATGAGACCGCTTCCGAAAACGAAGACAGACAATAGTACTAATGACACTTTTGATCATGGAACGAAAAAAAGGCGATCCTGATGAAAAAAACATTTTTTTGAAAACGTTTTATTAGCATTATTTATGCTCCATCGTGTTAGTACAGCTAAATGAAATAATAGTTTCTTAAAAAATACATTACTTAAAAAAATCCAACAATAAACACAAAATCAATAACAGCTGATGTCTCAGCTCGGGTCAATTGCACGCTGTACCCCTTTCACTTAGCAGCAATCTCTCTAACCCAAAAGTTACCTAGAAGATCTCTAAATAGCGATTGTACCTGTATTTCCATTTTACATGTTATTTTTGTGGTGTAAAATAAAAGTTTTCTTTCTCTCTCTATCAAAACTCAACTACAATATGATACTGCAATTGAAACAACATTTTTTATTGTACCTTAATGAGACGCATGAAATTAAAGCCACTAGAAAATCGATTACTGAATCAATTACAGCAATGATTAGATATTGTTATAAATACCAAAAATATAACTACATCGAATCATAAAATTAACATTTATCTGTCGAATAACAAACATGAGACTGTTTCAAATATCTTTCGTTGCAATAATCACGTTTAATTTTATATCGTGTGCGTCAGATGAAAGTGATACTGAAAAACCGGTCATTACAAAATTTAAGGATATATTCATTAGTAGTCTTGGCGGTAAACCTCGACTTGGTTAGTCTTTACTTCATTTTATTATTTCATACTATTCACACTCTATATATCTTGTTCAAACTTTCAACCGTTGATAGAATACTTTTTCATCAATCCACTCAAGTCCAAATATATTTTTACCCGCTCTGTTTCTATATTAACCGATCGTAATCAAGCAGAACTAATCAATGTTTTATAGAAAGAAATACTCTTTATTGTATTTATGTTTATAATATCTACATCATATTAATATACTGCAAATAGTCAAGACATTATACTATTCTATAATCGAATCATTAAGCTGATGCGATTCTGCGACAGAAAATGGTCTACCCGCGCAAAGCCTAGATACGTTATTAGTGATTAAAAAGTGATATAAGTTAGCTTTATCCCAAAATCAGACAGCTATGGACAAATAATTTGTTCAAATGCTGAAATAATACGTAACTCTCTCTCTCTATCTTTACTGCCTTGTATCTACCACTCAACTTCCATTCGCCTTGTCTGATTACACTTTTCGTAACGCTCTCGTCACGCATTCACCAACTTATTAATGCATTTTTATTAAGGATTTTTGAAATCGGTCCAGTAGTTTTTGTGTGACAACGTTACAAACACACATACTTACATACTAAAATACATACTTTGCGTAACGCGTAACTCGTGACGTAACGCTCGTGTGAAATTCCTTTACCGCACCATTAGAAGTTTCACTTCAATAAAATTAACGGGAGTCTAATGAACAAACTATTGACTTGTTACCAAAAGAACTCACAAATACTTAAGTAACTTAACAAGTAACTTAGTATAGTAGTGTAATATTCTACTCAGGTACAACATCAGCGACGTGTTGGGCTCGAGGGGGTACCTGTGTACACATTCGGTTCTGTCCTAGTTTTAACATGGAAGTAGGAGTCCCAGGGTGTACAACCCGTTTAAAAGTGTGCTGTAAAAATTTCAAACAACTGCCACCTACTGTTGGTATTCAAAGGACTCGAGATATCGATGAGGATTTCGAAGGAGAAGATCTTGAACAGATAAATATTGTACCCAAAGTCATAGCGAGTATTACAATTGAACAATAAAACTATTTCAACATGAAATTTTATGCTTTTAAAGAATTTGTGAAAAATGAAATTTTATATTTTATTTTGAAGATAACTTTTGCGTTTAAGTTAATTTATGACTGCAAATTTAAATCGTAATTTTCATAATTATATAAAATAATAGTACATTTCGAGAATGAGCATTTGGAAGTAGTAAATATTTTTTTCAATTTGTACTAGCTGTAGCTCTAGCAGGTTTAGTAGGAAAAACGAAAAAGCCGTTGTTAAATCAAAAGTAGAATGGTAACAGAAGTTTTGCTTAAAAAATAGTTTTATTTCGTTTTATCTACCTCGCCTTTATGAAGTTTTCACTTATGTCGTGTGTAATTATTTCTTACATATACAAAGAAAATATAGCCAGAATTTTAACTCGTGACTTAACAAGAAACCACCTATCTAACCATTGGTATACGAGTATGTGCAGTCTGTCACAATAATATATTTATGTAAATATACGTTAATTACATGTCAATCGTTTATCATCCGCTAATAAGCCAATTAGTTAGCGGGTAAACCACCTGACCGCCATTTGCTGTAATTTGCGGCGTTATTTAATAATGATCCTAGATTGATATACCCCTTATATATTTTGACGGCCTTGTTCACGTACGAGTATTATAAAGGTGCGTGTAACGTACTGTGTTTGAATCAAGCAGGGTATTTGGTTCGTAATTGGTTTGAATTTGATTCTTTGGAAACTTTGTAAGTAGCGTCCCACTGCTAGGTACAGGCCTCCTCGCTCATAGGAGTGAGGGTTATTTGAGCATAGACTCATCACGCTGCTCCACTACGGGCTGCAGTCGTAGTACATAAGAGCGCTCTCCATTCCTTCACTCTCATAGTCTGATGTGACGGGAAACCGATACGATCGGAGAGAGATCAGGCGCAGGCTTTACAAGTTCCACGAGGCACGAGGGTAAAACACACTGCCAACTTCGGGCAAATATTGCAACAATCTTAATAGAGAACTCAATGTCTATTATTGAATTCGCCCGACACGAGACTCGAACCCAGGATCTCATATCTGTAGCGGAACATACTAACCACTAGACCAATGAGGCAGTCTCTGGCGATACTAAATTCCACATATTTTCTCGCGGGGCATTTACGCTCCCCAACCAGTAAGAGTAGGACTCGGCAGGGTCAGTATTGTGAGGTCTCCTCACAATACTCACTAAAACTCAGCAAAATCTTATTCATCCGTTCTAAGATCACTTATACATTCCTCTCTGATGTTCCGGGTGATTTATGGTGCTGAGGTATGGGCGATTCAGGCAACAGAGAAGAAAAATATAGATACATTCAACATGTGGTGCTGGAGAAATATGCTGCGTATACCATGGACCGCGAAGAGGATGAATAAGTCTATTTTGGAACAGCTCCGTATTGACACTAGACCGAGTGCTTCCAAACTATTTTTTGGTCACATTGCCCGACACCAGTCCAACAACTTAGACGAGTTGATATAATAATACTGGCAAGGTGGAGAGCAAAAGACCACGCGGCTGTTCACCTAGCCGCTGGTCCGACCAAGTAAAAGCGATTACAGGTTTTCCATTTGTTGCCGCCATAAGGAAAGCCGAGGTACAAACAGGATTGAAGGTATTGGTGAAAGGACACGGCCAAACATGAAGACTACAACCGAGAAGAAGTCGCGGAGGAAACTGAGTCAGAGTTTTCGGAGGTGGGACATACACTGCCTAGGACCTAACGTCCAGGAGCAGAACTATATACAACTCTATCAGTAAAGATGTAACAAAAGGCTAAAATATTTACGCTACTACACGATGCTGTCAACCAACATGATGCCATCTAAAGGATTTTCTTAGCTGTTGTAATATTAAACTTTATAATCACTTAATACTAGATAAGATCACAGCTTATCTTTCAGCCGCTTTGATTGTGGTTTCATCTGGTAGTAAATAATATACTAACGAAACGTTTTACTGATTATAATCTCCAAGACTCTATCTAATCGCTACACAAAAAGTGAATAAAAAAATTGTGGGATGCTAATGTAACAAACAAACTGACAGTTTTTTACGTATTTCTAATGTTATTAGCCTGTCCCACGATAATATTTCCACGCCAACAAATTAGCTATTCAATTTATATTATTTCATTATCCTAAGTTGTTGAGAATTAAGATCCGCAAAAGTTTCTTTGGAAATGATTAATTTTATTTCGTACAATTTTTTTGTTGCGAACTTATTTAATTTCAGTTCGGAGTTCTCTTTTCATCGTAAAAATAGGTTTTAAAGTTTTCTGAAAATGATCGCTATTCGCAGCTAATGAGCTTACGGTCGGAATGGCTCAGCTTCTACAGTTTATTACTACAGTTCTATAGCTTTTATAAAACCATGAAAAAGTTGTGTTCGTTGAATTAGTAGTAATAAATTTATTAACTTCCCAACTGATGCATTGGTTTCTTTCACAGAGGAGACAACTGAGAATATAAACCTAATCCTATAGCTTTGCTGATATGAAAAAAAATCATTTTAATTACTAAAGGCTTTATTATGGGGGTTATATATTAAATTTAAACTAGTTTTTTCCTCTTTCGTCATTCACTTTTATTTTCTATGTAACCTTATATAACAAATTTAATTTGTGAATTTAAAATTTAGAAAAGAGAATTTATGAAATATTTTTATTTTATATTTTAAATTTTATGAAAAATAGTATATTAAATTATAAAATAGTGAATGGCAAATTAAAATGTCACATATTATTTGTAAATGTTAAAACTACCTAACCTTCAAACGAATTAACATAAAAAACGCTGCACATCTTTGTAGCGCTAATCACGCGTTTCATCCACAAAAAATTTACTTTATGTAAGTTTCACTTCAAAAATATTAGCTTAGCATTTGCGATTAACGGCACCAAAGGCCAATCTTGCATGACAGACTATAGTCGATTTGTGGTTTGAACGCTCCCTTTCCTATCTACATGGAGTGAGAATTGACACGCTGAAACACTTAGAATTATAGGCTTAGCCGTTTTACGGTTCTACCCTTCAGAATTGGTTTATCATATCCTTTGTCTTAAAGTTACTCCTTTGTTTGCATAATAAATATATTCAAGTACTCTAACGCTTCTACGTATAAAGTCAAGTACAAAATTCTTATCTCGTAAGACAGCGTTTCAAAGATAATTTCATTACTACCTTCTATACTAATGATATGTTTCTTAAGCATCTTGTTTTAATAGCTATCTTTATATATGACACTAAACATTTTTTTGGGTCTTCAGGTGGAATCGAGAATGTTTTAGATTGGCAATTAAATCTGGATTTTCCTATATTTCCATACAACGCGAATCATGTCACCAAAAAAAAGCTAATATGATTATAAAAACAATGATAAATATAATCATCAAATGAACATAAACGTCAAAATATCTAAAATTCAACTTGGCTATAAATAATTAAATTCCATTTATATTATACGTGGGTATACCGTTCGTTGTTGTAAAACAAGTAATATAATTTAATTAAATACATATCTAGAACAAATTTCTAAATTTATCAAACTAAATATTCGACTGCTAGACTCATCGGTATATTTAGCGGAACACAAAAAAGTCCATAATTTAAAAAATATGATTTTATTTTAAAATCTACATACTACACTTGTTTTGTTATTTAAAGTTTCATTTGTTTTAATTAAAATGAGAGCACATTAAGAACACATTTTGCGAGTAAAGGCTATTTGTTAAAATTGATACATTTTTGATCTTTTTATATAACTGCGAAAAGTGAAAATTTATATTAAAATAACAATTAATTAAATTAGAAAAATGGTGGTTAATATCGCGTATTTCCTCCACGTTCTCTTATTAAAGCTTTTATCCGTCTAGGCATCCTGAGAATGATGTTATTGATGGTCTCCTGAGATAGTCTCCGCCGGCGATTTGAAGTTCACCCGCGTTGGCAGGAGCTGAAATTCTGGACTTAACTTTTCTTTTCAGCATGTCCCAAACGTCCTCTATTGGGTTCATATCCGGTGATCTCGCCAGCCACTCCATAACAGTGATACTCATATCATTAAGATATGCTCGAGTTACCCGATCGGTAATTCGATAAATAATTTGAAAAAAATTGTTTTTTCTTTTCATTTGTTCATAAATATTTCACTTGATTTGGGCATCACTATTTTCGCCACGCGGATGGAAAACAATTTGAATCCATCCGCACGTCTTCATTCGTGTGTCATTCGCAATCCGCGCGGCATCAAGTCCGTTTCGACGCTCGCCCGCGACACGAGAAAAAAAACCCTGCAGGACGTTATTCGAAACAGCCAATCGCCATCCACACACCGTGGCAGTAACCTCGCAACGAAAGGTTCATTTGTTTCCATTCGACGGCATTTAGTCACCTAGCCCTTATTAGGTAGAACCCCCGTCCCCTAATACAGTCCACTAAGCACATTCGATTCCTGGGTCGATCAATCCCCAAGTATTTTGCCTGCGGCCCAGGAATACCTCACCAATATTATTAATCTATTGTTTCCCGCGGTGAAATACGAACGTATTCACCGTCTACATTGCGAAGCGAATCAGTGACCGGTTTAGTGGTTTAAAACTATCCCCTCATCGTTTTTCAGACACATCGGTTGGATGAAGATGGAATGGTTTTAAAGTACACATGGGATATTGGTATACAAATGTTTGTGTTTTATACACATACAAGCTTTTTTCCATCGGTGTCAGCCGCGTATTTCATGATCCCGTGGCGGTAGGTTATAATTTTTAAGCGAAACTTATTTAGGCGCAGAATATAAAACGCATGATTAGTGTCACGCAGATGTGCAGCGTTTTTTATGCTAACTTGTCTGAAGTTTGGGTAATTTTAATATTTACAAATAACATGTGGCATTTTATTTCCCACTCGTCATTTAATAATTTAATATACTATTTTTTCATAAAATGTAAAATTAGAATATTTCATGAATTCTCTTTTCTAAATTTTAAATTCAAAAACAAAATTTAATTACTAATTTCTAATATTGACTTAAAAAAGTGGCATTTATAACTTGTCATTTGAGATTTCATTAAATTGTTTGTATTAATTTTCGACACTTTTAATATTTCAATGACAATTAAATTCCTTATATATCACCCTTTTTCCCGCCCTCTAAATCTCGGAACTCTAAAGTCTTAGAATTGTATAAATATAAACAATACCTGAAAATTAGTTTAAAAAAGAAGTTTCACTTTTGACATTTATTTACCTATTTCAAGCATACAAGCAAAAGAAATACAAATTAGAACTTTCTTCAGAGTTAGTTGCTTTTCATGGATAAATGTTTGACAGATTTAAAAGAAAGTATGTATGGGTTAAGAAGGAATGAATTACTCATCAAATGTTTACACCACGCTGATGATCAAGTAATACTTGCGTCATCCGCTAACGAGCTACAGGAGATGCTAAATATTATGAATGAAGCTTGGAAAGGGAAAGGAATGAAAGTGAATGTAAACAAAACGAAAGTTATGCTTTTTGAACGAGATGAATCTATGATGAATGGCAATATTTTGATAGATGGGGAACAAGTGGAAGAGGTGAAAGAATTTGTATACTTGGGATCTAAATTTACAAAAGATGGAACATGTGAAAGTGATATCGAAAGGAGAGTGAATGCAGGGAATATGGTAAATGGTGCTCTGCATGCTTTTATGAATAGCCAGATGGTGTCTCAAAGGGCTAGACTGGCAGTGCATGCTGGAGTGTTGGTGCCAACACTTATGTATGGTAGTGAAAGTTGGGTATGGCAGAAGAATCACAAAAGTAAAATAAATGCGGTAGAGATGAGAGCGTTGAGAAGCATGAGTGGATTAAAACTGAGTGACAGAGTGAGAAATAGTGTGATAAGAGAACGTTGTGGTATAAAAGAAGACGTAGTGACTAAAATTGAGAAAGGTATGCTTAGATGGTTTGGGCATGTAGAGAGAATGAATGAAAGGAGACTGACAAAAAGGATTTATGAGTCAAGAGTGAATGCGAAAGTTGGAAGGGGAAGACCAAGGCGAACGTTCCTGGACCAAATCCAGGACATTTTAAATAACGGCCAGGTCAAGAGTACTCTAAACCGACGAACTTGTATGAAAGGTTTAATGAGAATGAAAGAAGCGAAGGAGATATGCAAGGATCGTGGCAAGTGGAAAGATGTTGTCTCTGCCTACCCCTATGGGAATGAGGCGTGATGCTATGTATGTGTATGTATGTGCTTAATTAAGTGCTCGAAGGTGGTTTTGTCACTTAAAGAAATCTCTTCCAGACTATCTTTGCTGATCAAACAAGAAAAACAAATATTTATTAATTTTTTGTAGAACAAACTGAAAAAGTACAAATACATTAAAAGAAACTTAAACTAAAATATCAGTGTCGCACAATTCGCGGTCTTATCGGTTTAAAGCGATTTCTTTCAGACAACCTTAAGAGGCGAGATAAAGTTAAGAGTTTATAGGTAGGATAAAATTACCTAGTTATAATAATAATATCTTTATCGGAAGCATCTTCTCATATTAATGTGTTACTAAAAAACCATTTATTCTACGTTAGTAACTTAACGAATAGACAAGCTTAACCAATAACCGATTACAATTTTGATATGCGAATCACCGCTGCCCAGTCCATTAGAAATAGCCCAGCATTGATACACATATTTGCAGTCCAACCTGGTAGCAATCATGTTCAGGATATTGTTGGTGCTGCCAGACAATATTCACACCAGGGAGCCACATCTTTTGCGCCTTGTGGTGTAATAACAGTTAAGGCGCCTCCGCAGACAACCCTGACGCGCTACAAAAACGAGGCAGCTTCATCAGCACTATAATCTTGCTAAAGTAACCCCACGAGCGAGAGAGAGAGAATGCAGATAATGCTCCCCCTCATCACAGAAGGAAGCAGGCGGCGTTTGTTTTTGCACCTGCTCCCGCCTCCAAGAATCCTCAGTAAGACTCATCTGGGGCACCAGAGAAGAATACGCAAGCTGAATCTCAGTAGTGTCTCACTTACGGATGAAGAGGGTTCCGCTGGGTTTCAGTGGGTATTGCGAGGCCTCCTCCTTCGCCAAGTCCCACACACCTGATCCATTTAGGTCAGGGTAAGCGCGTAAAAGCATTTCCCAGTGCAAAAAAAGAAAAGGGGTCAAAGTATGCCCAAGATACTCAAAGGTACGTACTCTCTCTAATGTTACTCCATTAAGCGAGATAGGTGGAACTTTATCTGGTGCTTTATCCTCGGCATCAAAGACCACGCCAACACTCTTTCTAGTATTATAGGTAAGACCAATATACACTACTTAAACAATACATATAATAACTAAATATGATGATGATACACGAGTATTTATATAAATATATAGATTAATTTTATGTTTATTTATAGTCTCTAAACTTTTATATTATGTTATACAAAAATATTATATACCCAAAGATAGGTATATTTATTAAAATGAAATTGTTATTGGATCATATAAATATTGACATTTACCAACACGGGTTACCCTGGCCGAAGGAATCTCAATCGTTCAATGGGACGATACAAGGAAATTGGATTTTTGCCCTTTCAATTTTATCACAACACATTTATATGGGTAATATTTTGTGACATTTATTGTATTTCATTATACTGTATCGCTATTTAATTGCTAAGATGTATAATTACATTCCTTTCTATCACAGCAAAGAAACTTCAAATGAAGGAATACTTAATCAGTGCTACATCAATAATGTTATACTTATTCACTTACATTAAAGCTATTCAGCTTTTTCAGGGATTGATAACTAAAATACGGTTGTAGCCTAGCGAAAGCTTTTAGTCGAACACACATCTGTGTCTCGTATTTACATAGAAGTATTTGTCTAAATTTTGCAATTCAGAATCTAGACATACTCGCTGTCTTTATCATTTCATATTACTAAATCAAAACTGTAGTACAAACGGGGTTGATATTTGTATATATGTGAAATATAACATAATATAACACATTAAATTAAATGCTAAGATCGCTACATGCACGACAAGTAAATGCAATATTTTTCCGCAAACTTTTCACTTCACTCGTGTTTATAACGTTTATGTAATTACTGTATAAGCCTTATTAATGACTTTCATATTATGTAATATTGTTTCTTTTTACCCTCCCTCTGAGTCTACAAACTTGTTCATAAAGGTTATTGGCCTATTATTGTTCCAGTGTTTGGGACATGGCCTCGTTACTCGTAGAAAAGGGAGTTTTTTGAGCATATACCCACGAAACTGCTCCTCTTTGGATGTGAATGCTTCACATACATCAGAATTCTTGGAGAATCTACAGGTTTCGTCACGTTGTTTTCCTTCACGTAACGTAGAATTGTATGTCGGTCAATAAATTTAAATCTTCTGTTAAAAGCTATAAATTTAAAGACTACTTTGACGATACAAACTTGTGGGGGTAAACAAAATGCTCTAATTAGCTAACAAACAATAAAATAATATTGTAATGATGTTGATACAAAAAATACAAAATATCCGACTGAGTTCGTTGTGGCCTCTTCTCTGAACAGGATGCGAAGAACCCCGTAAGTAACTTCAGATTTTAGGTCGTTCTTTCAACCATCGTCAATCGTATATAAGAATTACTGTGGAGAAAAATATATGTGACCATTTAAAAGTGCTGTATAGAATGTACTTGAATAAAGTTATTTCAAATTTGAATATACAAACGTAACTTAAAGTTTGATCGCGTTAAGAATGGAGTGAGTCATCATTCTAGCTCCGCCCTCTAACCAATATTTTTTTCAAATTATAAATTCAACTGGTCACTGCGAATTTGACCTTGTTATTCTTTGGTCAGGACGTGGGGCTAGGATGATGGCTCACTGCATTCTTAACGCAAACCAACTGTACTGTTGCCTACCCAGATTCAAAACCCTTAGTGTCTCTTTACAAGAATCCACGTGTCTATCCATTGCGACATGATGGTTTTCAATTAAATTTCAACAACAGCTGACGCTGACGCAATGGTGCAAGTATTCTGAGCTGTATCAGATTCCCGAAAGGTAAAATTTAGGGAAGAGTATTTTATACTGTGTCTTAGTCTGGACAGGTGGGAGGCTTCGGTTTTGGCTAGTTACCACCCCACCAGTAAAACGTGTCCCCAATTTGCATTCGGATATGATGTAAAACCATAACAGGTAAATTACCTTTTTCCAGATTAACTTAGGGGTCTTAGACTGTATCAGTATTAACCACCAGGGGACATTACAATCCAGTGGTAACCTACTAACGGTAAAAATAAATATATCCCAAGGCAAAGTTAATTCGCCAGCTTCTATTCAACTAACAAAGTCACAGGGATAAAGCGCACATACAATTTCCCTCAAAATGATATTACAATGTGCGGTGATGATTAGACGGGATTGTCTGAATAAAAGCCAGTGTATAATAGCAATATGCTTATGTAAATGAGTCAAATTACGTCCCTATTGTATAAAATTCGCGGGATTTTACAAGGAAAATGAGGTGAATTTACAAATAAAAACAATACAGTTTTCTGATGGAGTAATTTTAAAAACTGCTTGATTTTAAAAAATACGTAAGCGAAATCTCCGTAACTATAGATCCACTTGACATGACATTTAGCAAAGTTATTTCTGTTCCAACTGCCTCATTGGTCTTGTGGTTAGCATGTTCGACTACAAACATGAGGTCCTGGGTTCGAGCCCAGGTCAGGCCAATTCAAAAATCGATATTGAGTTTTCTATTAACTTTTTCTCAATATTTGCCCGAAGTTGGGAAGTTGGCGGTTTTATCCACCCCCGTGCCTCGGAGAGCACATTAAGCCGTCGGTCCTGCGCCTGATCTCTCTACGGTCGTGTCGGATTGCTGTCACGTCGGACTATGAGAGTGAAGAAATAGAGAGTACACTTTGTGTAATATGCCTGCCAATCCGCAGTGGAGCAGCGTGGTGGTTCTATGCTCTAAAAACCCTCTCTCATATGAGCGTGGAGGCCTCTGCCCAGCTCGACATTAATGGGCTGCTACTTACTTACTTTTACTTTTTTATTTCTGTTCCGACGTATACTCTCAGTAAGAACAGATTTCCAAATATCCCCACGAAATCAGTATATAAAATCTCCAAATCTATTCACCGGATTGACTTGAAGTTCCGCATAACTTTTTCTTTCGTAACATAAAATCTCACTTCACATCTTCTCGGTAGAATTAAGCTTTCGAAGGGGTGATACATTCATCGGTAACGCTGACGATGTAAAAGAGCTTGTAAATCCTACTTAATTGACTAAATAATATATTGATTTTTTAAAATCTAAGAAAATATTACTTTTGGTTTACTAATTTATAAGAATGCAAAGTGCAATAATAAAATAACTTGGTATAACACAGTGGTTCAAAATGTATATATTTGACTCCCATTTTAGAAACCTTTATTACATAATTTACAATAATAAATATTATTTTATTTATTCATAAATATCACGAAGCTTCTCTCTCATTTCCCCGATGGTCTATCTAACCACAGGTTTGTCTGGAAGAGATTGTTAAATAGCGATGACTTCGCTCATTACATAATAAAGTTACATAAAACAACACTTTATCTTTGTTGTGTTCAATAAAGCATACTATTTATCTATCTACAATTACTAATACGTCATAATTTTAAGCCTCAAAAGATCGCTCTTATCATAAAAACCTTTTGAGTTGGGCACTGCCGTAATAGAAGCAATGTCGTCTGTCTAACACAAACGTTGCAAACTTGGAAGTAAGCCAAAAATAACAATTTGAATGTCACGTATAAAACCCTGAAGTCTTCGTCATGTAAAAAGTAGATAGGAAGTACACTAAAATAGCTTTTAAGTTACTGTTCGGTTGTTATCTTTGTAATACATGCCTATTTAATAAAACAAAGCGGCGACACTGAACTGCAATCTATATATACTTTTAGTACGTTTTGAGATTATCGCGAACAGACATACAGTCATAGCGGAGAACTTTCTATTATAATATTTAAGAACAAGAATACTTTAACACAATAAATGAAATAAATAAGTGGCATATTGATGTGAATACTCGCTTTACAACTAGAGGCAGAGAAAATTTTAGAAATTGTGTATTCTAAGGTTTCATCTCCTGTGCTGAGGCTTCGGCCATGGCTAGTTACAACTTTATCTGCAAGTACCCTATGGCTAAATAAAAAAAAATCCAATTCATTAGGCAGGTATGTCTATCATTAAGTGGTAAATTACATCTTTCTGGTTAGCTTGCTATTATCTTAGACTATAACTTCATTTTCTAACAGAAAAATCACAGTCTAACCCTAACCTATAAGCAATAACGTATAAAATACATTTGCGATTACCATTAATTAAAACGATGCAAATAGCTTAAATAAAGCCCAAATGTGAGAGCTTTATAAAGCGTAGACATTGCTACTCGATCTAGCACTGAGTTAGTTAAAAGTTAACAACTTTGTGTTTACACAACCGGGAGTTAAATTCTGAATAAACTGGCTTTATAAACTTCGATTTGGTTATATACTATTAGCAAATGCCGAGAGCTAATCCCAAAGCGATTAGAGTTTGAAAACTCGTACATTACAATTGCGCAAATGTGTTGATATTGCCACGTTTGCGGAATTTTTATATGATTTAGTCACATTCTATGAGTTTTAGGACCTCGCTTTGGAAAGTACAAATATTAACTTTACAGAGGTCCTGGTTTTGATTCCAGCAGATTACACTTAAAAAATAGCATTTTCTTCTTTACTTGAGCTTGGGCTGGTGGGTGACATCGGCAGTGGAAAATTACAAGTAAAGTAATTACCTCATACCGGATTAGCACGCTTTCATCTTGGCCATAGTAGGGGCGATCTGTCGTCATCTTGACAAATGGCTGGACAGAGAGCACGGTTCTCTATCCTACAAGTTGGTACAGGTGCTTACCAGTCATGGTTGCTTCGGCAAATACCTCTACCAAACTGTTGACTTTGAGCCGTCGGCCATGTCACGACAGTGCCTCGTCAGACACAGACCAACACACTGTGGCAGAATGTCCCGCCTGGGGACCTCAGCGACTCATTATGACGTCGCTAATCGGCACAGACCTCTCACTGGCAGGTATTATAGGAGCAATATTTACCGGTGAAATAAAGTAATTACAGTATCATCGTGTATTTTGATATATTTAATCATAAGATGTTATTATTGTGGTCTTGGTATATATTTATACACAAATGAATTTAAGTATGAATTGAATGTACCTATGTATGTATTTATTAATGTAATCTAAAGTTATGTTAAGTATATATATGATAACAAAGTTATGTGTAGCTTGTTATCACACCAACACCACCTGTCTATTAAATTCTCCCATTTTTAGGGTCCCCGGAAGTGATTCTCTTTAGGGATAAGGTGTCCTTTTTGTACTAGATTTTATTTTTATCTTAACATAAGAGGTTAATAAATAAATAAATCTATCCATATGTATAAAGATTTACATACCCACTGTCTAACAAAGCCCAGAGCAAACATGTCAATCTCAAAGATACGGGATTACGTTACCATATTCCCCATTTTGCGTCGACAAGCATCGCAAACAGGCGCCTTATTGGATCACCTGAGAATATTTGAACAGCTTCCGTAACAGAACAATTGATTTGAAGTTCAATAAGCGAATCCCAGATGGATAACATTGTTAAGTTTAAATAAATATTTTATTTCAATTAACAACCATATAATATAAAAAAGAAATTAAATTCAATTCGCCATCTTGTACTAACTTCGTAAGCCATACATACAATATACATGCAATATATACCTATAAACCATTTACGTGAGCTTTCAATATATAACACGGTACAATAATAAATTAATATTTGAATAATAGTATTTAAATCAAGTGTCAACCACTACGAATTATAAAAATGCTTTCAACTTTCAACTTGAATGGTTAAATAAAAAGCATTTTAGACGTTTCAATTAAAACTTAATAATGTTACAAACGTAAGATGTTGGTTCAAAGTTAGTAGCTAATTGAAAGAAAATCAAAAGCTTAATTCTAGTAAGAACTTACAGCATTTTTGAATCGTTAAATTTATTCATTTTGTCATATTACATGCAATGTACGATTGACGATATCATTGCATTAAATAAATAATTAAAAATCTAACGTTAGTCAGATCCTTTTTTATCAATATCTATTTCTGCTGGCTTTCTGGTTAATTTAATATCGCTGCTTTGGAAGAATAGAGATACAATTCTTGTACTTGTTGTAAAATAAACAAAATGTTTATATGAATTTGGCAATTTGTTATGAACTTTTGACTCAAGGTAATATAGAATAGGGTTTTATTGTACCTTAATTAAAATTTTGATTGTCCATCCAAAGCAACGATATCTAATAAGTAACATCTTACTTACGCCGCATTGCTGTACTCAGGCCTACTCACTTAGAAAAGGGATAACTTGGAGTTAAAACTCCCCATGCTGTTGTAGTATAACCGATATCCTTACATTACTAATTCTTCTATAGTATGTGTTGTAGACAGGAGCACCGGTGGCAAAAGCTTTTCTAATTGTCCAGCCACTGGCGGGCGTTCGCCATTCTCCCACTCGTCACGGCCGTGTGCGCGTGCCGAGTGAGAGAGTAGTATAAAGGGCCCCAGAGTTTGTTGTAGAGTTACATTTCGCCTTGGACCCCTAAACGGAGTAGACCCCAGTACTAAGCGCGAATTGTGACCCTGGACATGTGAAAAGCCAACCCTGAACGACCGAAGCACTGAACTTGGAAGAACCGATCCCGAATACCAAAGCCTGAACACGGACAACCGAACCGCGAATTAATGGACCGAGCCAATCTATCAAGATCCGAAGAACCAAAGATTGAACCCCCCAGAACCCTATATAGTCCACTGTACTTCAAGGATTTTGCCTGATCCTGAATCCCTCCCTAACAGTAAGTGGCTGAACTCCTTTTAGACAGCTCTATCGAAGTTTTTTGTGTATGTTTAGATTGATTATAAAATCGTTTTAATTAACAATCCCATCCGGATTTCTCCATACTTTCAAGGAATCGGGAATAATGTCTATATTATCTAATAATACAAAAAGAAACTTACCATAGAAACTAGATAGCAATACAAACTAGAAATTTAATTAGAAATAAATATTCCCCAACACAATTTTCTTATTTAGGACTTAATTTATTAGTTCTAAAATCGGCTAAGTTATATGAGCATAAAAAAGGTGGCGACATACTTTAAGTTAAATATTTCATTGTACGTAAGCTAGGTTGACTTTAAAAAATAAACAATTGATAGGAAGGCTTTCTTTTAACGTCAACATTCACGTGGAAGGAGCATCCACAAACAAGCGCTTCTTTATAATAAGGAGAAATATTTGAAGAAGTTTCTAGTTTTGTCGTGTATTCGACGGAGTTTTCGAGAAATTCTCCGCGAAAAAGAATAAAGGGTATACTAACTTAGAACGTGCTAGCACGTATCCAATTGCAATAATGTTTTCTCTGTTTGCTCGTATAAAAAAATCACTGCCTCGTTACATTAGATCCAGTGCACTTCTCGACTTTTCTAGTTCTTGTACTGTGTGTCTTTTGATATGAGGATGTCATTAAATTTGTTACGAATGTGAGAATAAAATCTATATATAAATCGTGTCGAACGATGTGTCAACGATGTTTGTTGTCAATTGACTGCGAAACTAACATGAAATTCTGGGTTCGCTTCCCAGGTGAGGTGAATTCAATAATTGATTTTGATTTTCCTATTAGGTAATTCTCAGTATTTGCCCGATGTTGGGAAGTTGGCGATATGCTCCATCCCCGTACCTCGGGTAGGTCTTGATCACGCTCCGGTAGTGTCTGATTGCCGTCGGACTTTGAGAGTGAAGAAATAGAGAGTACACTTGTGTTAACCCATACTTGCGTACTATGCCTGCCAACTCGCATTGCGTGGTGGGTCTATGCTCTAAAAACTCTCTCTCCTATGAGTGAGGAGGCCTGTGTCTAGTACTAGGACGTTAATGGGTCGCTACTTACCTTTTACCTTTTAGATTAAGAGACCTTTAAGAAGTAAACTTTAAAAAGAAAGCAAATTTAAAATACTGTAATGTCTATATGCCTAAACCTGCACTGGAGACTTTGCCTGTGGCTAATTTGCACCCCACAAACCAAGACGTGTTACTATATAAGAGTGTATCAGACGAAATACCAGTCAACGCTAAACTGTCAGTAATAAAACAAAAACTGTACCAGTAAGGTCGTAAATATGTCAAAGCTAACCACTTGAGCAATTTACGCAAGCAGTTAAATACCAACACAATATAAGAAATGTAATAAAACAACAATAGAAGTTTTCCTGCAATTTTCAAAGTAAGATAAATACAACGGACGTTGTAAGTGAAATACGCCCAGAATGCGATAACGATGGAAACTACCTTCAACAAGTTTTCACAATTACCACAAATCACACGAACTTTTCAAGTGATTCTTATGTTACAATAACTGGAGGTTTCTCAAACGTTTCGTTTTATCGTTAACTTTACTCTCACTCACCTCATTGGTCTAGTGGTTAGCATATTCACCTACAGACATGAGGTCCTGGGTTCGAGTCTCGGGTAGGGCAAATTCAAAAATCAATATTGAGTTTTCTATTAAGGTTTTCTCAATATTTGCCCGACGTTGGGAAGTTGGCGGTGTGATCTACCCCCGTGCCTCAGAGAGCACGTTAAGCCGTCGGTCCTGTGCCTGATTTCTCTTCGATCGTGTCGGTTTCCCATCTCGTCGACTATGAGAGTGAAGGAATAGTGAGTGCACTTGTGTACTATGCAGTGGAGCAGCGTGGTAGGTCTGTGCTCTAAAAACCCTCGCTCCTCGGAATGAGGAGGCCTCGCTCCTCCAGTGAAACTTACCAAGTATAATAATATTTACATATTTCATGTTTTAAAGTAAACTGCTTGATATCCGACATTTGTTAGTTAGTTATTGTTAGTTAAAAAACCACTAAATTTCAAATACTTTTCTTTATTTATACTGTAATACAATTATTACTGCAGTTACTTCGTGTTAATACAAATTTATTAATATATTAAACTGTCTTTGCCTTTTATTTTTAAAATAACTTTATTTTTAATATAATAGAATGATATCCACAAATGATTACACACAATTTACAATGGCCAAAATTAGATAAGAATTATTAAAATTATAAACGTTATTGTAAACTTTCACTAGCATTGTTTACAAAATGGGGTCCTGCAGTAATTATATGCAATTAATTGTGATCTCATTATACTAATTGCTCGTTATATAGTAGTGGGTAACATAATAACTTTGAAGCATTCCGTAATGGCTGACAAATGTACCTTTGTAATATATGCATTTACTAACTTGGGATTTTGTTTGTTTTTGAGGTTTTGGCCGTGACTACTTACACTAACAGATATAATGACTTATGATGATATTAGAGAAGGTTTAAGGATCTAAAAGGAGCGCGCTTTTGTAAATTAAGATAAGTGGCAGCCCAGTTACGTCCTATGCTGGGCACAGACCTCGGGTTTTTAGAACATAGACCCAACGCGCTGCTCCACTGCGGGTTGGCAGGCATAATACACTAGTGCACTCTCTATTCCTTCACTCTCATAGACTGATGTGAAGGGAATCCGACACGACTGGACAGAGATTAGTCGCAGGGTCGACGGCTTAACGTGTTCTCCGAGGTCCGAGGGTGATGTACACCGATAATTTCCCACCTTCGATAAAATACTGAGAATTTCTTAACAAAAAAGTCAATGTCGATTTTAGAATTTGTCTGAATCCGAACAAGCGGATCACTAGACCAAAAATTAAAATTTTTTGGGCGACATCTTTAGTACGTCTTCTCGGAGATTTTTATAGAAATAGACTACAAGCCCATGGAAAAATTAATCTGTGAAATGAACCAACGTGAATAACGCTTAGTAGGCTGTTAATATATCATATAAATAAAAAAATTTAACATAAAAAGAACCACCTTCAAAACAAACTCTTAGAAATATATATTCTCCGTCGATTAATGGGATCCATTATTTAATTTTTTATACAGTCGGCGTTCGTGGGTAATGTTGGTGCAATCAAACACTTCATTAATTAACTCGGATTATAATGTTCAATCACTTAATGTGCCCGATATCAATTTATACAAACTCATTACCACTAATAGCTACCAACGCGACAGTTTCAATAGTCGACCACTCCGGCCGACCGCCACTCGAGAACTGCCGAGAGCGGCCGGACTGCCACTTATTGACTCTGCCCCCACGCTGATACGAAGATGGCGCCAGCGTTCCACAGACTATTACACTCGGACCAGCGATCCACAGACTCTTGCATTCCGACATATATTGACCTATAAAGTTAAAAATAATTGCGTGTTCTTTTTTTGAGTTCTTCGTATTCTTATATTCGGAGTAGGCGTCAGCCAAGGTATTTATTCCGTAGCTCTTCGTGGCAGTTCCAGCGACGCTCACACCTATAGTTGTATATGTAGTTACAACCTATAGCTAAGGTGTACCTTGCCTGACACCTACTCCAAATATAAGAATACGAAGAACTCTAAAAAAGAATACGCAATTATTTGTTACTTTTTAGCGCATATATCTATATTTGTAAGAGTTTTTTTTTTGAAGGTGGTACTTCTATTGTTAAAATTTTAATTTATTTTTTTTTGGTTTTTAGTGAATCTGAAGTAATCTTTCAAATTTATCTCAATGTGTGTACATCTAAAAAACTCACTGTGTGTGTGTGTTACTCATATGAGACAGCACCGTTTAAATGTAACAGCTTTTCGAAGTTTACAATGACATTGTCACAAACGCGCAACCTAATACTCGTACGTCTTTTATGTGGTAATCACAACAACAACATAAAAAAGCACAACACTAATACGCAAAAGTCCCTCCCCACCTCCCCGGTTACTACCGCTTTACACATAATACACCTTATAAATATTGCAATGCAGCAACAAGCGTGTTACGTCGTGCGATATAGCTTGTACGCCGTGCGATATATCTACGTCACATCGCCCACGCGAAGCTCCTAACGGACACCCAGGCTAACGCGCACGGGTGTACATTTCGCGATTCAGCACATTCCTGACCACACACCGCAAGGCAATGATCATGGGAACAAAAACTTCACTTCTCTTCACACTTCGAAGGGAGTCATAGGTTTAGTTTAGCTTGTAATTAGTTTGTAATTTTTATTAATTAAAGTATTTAATAAGTCAGAAGACTTTTTCTTGAACACGCCTGCGTCGGCAAACATAAATGGCGCAGTCAAGTTAGGATTTTCGGGTTGAGTGTGGAGAAATAGCCAACTTCGCATCGTCTCCTGACTCAATAGACTTTCAACGTCGTACCGGAGAAACGAACACGTGCAGCCAACGCAGAAGATTCAAGACTTAGAATCACGTTCAGGAAGAAGTCTTCATACACATGTAAGTACACTGAATCACTTCCAGTGTCCTTATTCCCTTTTTATTCTAAGATTTATTAGAAACGGATTTTGTAGTGTATCGCACACACATCATTCAATGCTAGGTATAATAAAAATAGCACTCTAGTTAGATTTAAGACTTTATCCTACTTTCCTTTTTTATAGATTTAATAGCTCATTAGATGAGCTCAATAGATTAAAAACGAAATTTGCCGTGTATCGCACACTCATCTTTCAATCTTAAATATAGATATAATAAATAAGTTAGACTCCCGTCTATATAGAATAGTAGAAATGATAGAAATGTAATAAGTCTTACGGTACATTATTACATAATCAGCCTTTTCGTTATTTTAATATGCCCATATAATAACTTTTTCGTAACGCAATTTAAAACAAAATTATAATTAATATGCCCGGTCCATCAGACCTCTATATAGTCACCAGGCACCCCCAGTTAACCAATTTAGGCTACCCATGAATCAGCTACGTACGCAGAAAATGTTAGCGTGCCGCTGCCTGGTAACAACCAGCGCAACGCTGTGTTTAAATTGCCACCCAAGCCTAATGGCACCTCACCGATGAGTAATATCATCCACTTCGCGAGCTGACCTCTACCACTAGCCGGTGGGAATTTGGCAAAACAAGGTACCACTTTCTAATTATTTTAAAACCCGTGACGTTAATCTGAATGAATGTTCGAATTATGCTGACTGCTATAACTATCCCGACTATAACGAATATTATTATGACTCTAATAACAAATTAAATTAAATGAATAAAAAGGTATCTATATCAGCTTAAGGCTCGTAGAAATTACATATCTAAAATAAAATTAAATAAAACGTACAGATAAATGTAAAAAGAAATTTCACAATCAAATAAAATCAAATTAAATTTATGGTTCGAAAATGAAATGAAAATAGAATTAAGAATGGCAAAATTAAAATTAATTAATTAATACATAATAAAAATTATAGTTAATTGAAAAATAAATTAAAATTCCAAACATAAAATTTTCCAAAGTTTAATAATGACGTAATTATTATACTTACCTGTACTATATCCATTCTCCGTACGACTGCGAGAGATAGCAACCACGCAATTTTTAACCAACGATAGCAATACCCAGAACGCTGACGAGCAACTACAGACGCCGAGCAGTCAGATTTTCAGAAGGTATCAAAACCAGCAAATTAAAATAGAGCTTAATTTGCAGATATACTCGTATAGACAATTACAATATATACGAATTTCAAACATTTATTACTTTTTAGCCTAAAATTTTCTCATAGGTACAGACAGACACTTCTCATAGATATAGATAGAAATTTATTTTAGTGATCTACAGTTAGATTATAACCCGTTTGAAATTACTAATGTACACGCTACAACAAAAAAATATTTTTTTTCATTGAATTAATAATTAAAATTAAGATATATTTTTAAATATTATATTATATATATTATTATTATTATAGTAAGATATAAGATAGTGATACCACGAAGTTATTCATATAAAAATTTCTTGACCACTTAATTGGTATGGATTTACTTATGAAGTGGGAAGCTAAATTGAAAGTTCAATAATTAAACTTAGTAACTAAATTTGCAATTAACTACATACGTATATATAATTCTAGAAATCTAAATTTATGAATAATAATTTATGAGGAAATAATCCCAGCTGAAACTTATGAAAGTTAGATTACCAATTAATGCACCTGATTGTGAGGCATTAATTGAAGAACAAATAGTATGTAACTGTGTAATAAGTGAGTGCCTTACTACGGTTAAGAACTGTCGTGGTATTGTTGAAGTTGTTAATCCGACTAAAAACGACATTATATTTTCACTCGATCGAGCTACGCAAGCGACCGTATTTAATATTGAGTGCGCTCGCACCGAATACCTATCACCGCGTGCTAGAGACACCATGTCGCGCTTAAGTATGGACCATTTTAACGAAAAGAAAAAATTAATTTAACAACCCTTTGTTCTAAATATTCTGATGTATTTTATGTAGAAGGTGAAACCTTAACTTTCACGAATAAAATTAAGCATATCATTAGAACTACTGACAAAAGTCTGTAGTATTTTACTGATGAAACGCGTGATAAATATCACGAAGATGTGCAGCGTTTTTTAACGCTAATTCGTTTGAAGGTTACGTAGTAGTAGTAATTTGCCACTCGTCATTTAATATACTATTTTTCATAAAATATTAAATAAAAATATATCATAAATTCTCTTTTCTAAATTTTAAATTCAAAAACAAAATTCCATTAATAATTTCTAATATTGACAAATCACGTGGCAATTTTATTTACAATTTGTGAGATTGCAATAAATTATTTGTATTAATTTTCTACATTTAATATTTTGATGACAATTAAATTCATTTAATTCCTAACGTATCTTCCTCTTTTCCTCCCTTTAAGTGTCGGAAATCTAAAGTTTTAGATTTGTATAAATATAAACAAGACTGAAAAATTAGTTTGCCAAAGAAGTTTCACTTCTGACATGTGTACTTTGTACGGACACACTTTAAATTTTTAAATGGGAAAAACAAAAAAAGACTGGATTTTCAAGAATATACGTGTCAGTTTTTACATTTTAAATTTTTCATAAAATAATACGTACATATATGTGTTATCCTTTTACTTACTTATAAATTCACCTAGACGAGATCCAAGCAAGGCTCCAGCGCTAGTCACTACAGCACAGGTGTTAAAAACACGACCTTCTTGCAGAGGTAGTTTTGGGACATTATACCCAAGGCTTGAGAAGGGCTCATTGTTAGAGGTGATAGTCCTAACAGGCACTTTACCAAGAGCACACAAAACATCTTCTCTACTTTCGTATTTGACTATAACTCTATCATATTTAACGTCGTAAGGGTTCTGTGAGTCTAATCCAGATGTAAACATCAGTAAATAAAAGTCAGATCAGTAAAATGCTAAACCAGGGTATTATTAGACCATTAGAATCAGCCTGGAGTTCGCCAAATTGGGTCATACAAAAAAAAAAAAAAGGAGACGCATCTGGAAAAAGAAAATGGCGTCTAGTCCTTAACTTTTGTAAATTGAACAAAAGGACAGTCGACGATAAATATTCTATACCATATATCACTCACGTACTAGACAAGTTAGGCAAGTTTCAGTACTCCACCACCCTAGACCTCCCGTCTGGATTTTATTAGGTAGAAATAAACCCTGCTGATATTCCTAAAACCGCTTTTAATGGAGAACATGGTCATTTCAAATTTTTAAGAATACCCATGGGACTTAAACACTTCCTTCAACTTTTCATTTCGTTATGTCAAAAAGTACTTAGGGGATTGCAAAACGTTATTTGTCTTGTATACTTATACGTCATCATGGTCCTCAGTACTAGCCTCCAGGAGCAAATGGTCAAAAAGCTGGAAAAGGTATTTCAAAAATAGCAAGAATCCAATTTTAAAAATTCAGTTACGTAAATCAGAGTACTTAAAACTTAACTCAGATAAAATCACTGCTATACAAAAAATATCTTAATTTAAATATTTTAATGCTATAAAAATATGCTAGTGTAATATAAAAAATTCATTCCTGATTTTTGCTCGTATTACCAAGCCTATGCCAAAAAGTCTTAAAAAGGACACTTAAATAATTATAGATTTTAACTACGCAAATCGCTTTGAAAAGTGCAAGACGCTCCTTACTAACGATCCCATCCTTAAATACCCAGACTTTGACAAGGACTTTATTCTGACTACAGACACCTCTAATTTTACAATAGGTGCAGTACTTTCACAAGGGACTATTGGTTTCGACAACCCCATATTGTATGCTTCACGTACGTTGAATCAAAGTAAAATAAATTATAGCACCATTGATAAAGAGCTCTTAGCAATAGTATGGGCAACGAAATACTTTCGGCCTTACCTTTTTGGTAGAAAATTCAGGATAGTAACTAATCATAAACCTCTGCAGTGGGTTATGTACCTAAAGGAGACAAACTCACGACTTAAAAGATGGCGATTAAAATTAAGCAAGTACGACTTCACTGTAGTTTATAAAAAAAAACATTAACGCAGATGCCTTGTCTCGCGTTGATATTTGTAACGAAGAAGTTAGTTCACCGTTCCGCGAGCACCCTTCTTATTTAATTCAAAAGCCTTAACAGCGCATACAACTAACGATAATGCGATACGTGAACCGACTTTACATAACTCAGAAACCCTGACAGCACAAAAAATTTGCATCGACAACTTTTCATCAATTTATTTGACTGTTGTAGGCGACATAAAGTAACGGACAACTGTGACTGAACCTTTTGACGGTCATACTCGAACATCTGTTCAGTTATCTATTTCGAATTTAGTAAAAAATCTTGTAAATGCTATTAAAATATACTTTCAACCTAAAATTAAAACTCGTCTTTTAATAACTCCATCTCTTGCAATGTATGATATTATTCCAATTATACAGTATATATTTAGTTCATCTATGAATTTAGTTTTGATCGAGACAGAACTTGAAAATGTTAAGGAATTCTTTAAGCAGTAATATATTATTCGTCACTATCACGAAGGAAAAACCATCGTGGTATTAACGAATGTCACTTAGCACTATCCGCAAAGTATTACTGGCTTGAGATGAAAGACCATATAACTGAATTCATTAATGACTGTACAATATTTGGGAAAGTTAAATATAACAGAACTCCAATTAGACCTCAGCTACAAGTAGTACCACCTGCCACAAGGCCTTTTATAGTGCATATATATATATAGTTTTACAGCACAGATTGAAGAATACATAACGTTTATCGATATATTCCCGAAATACGTTCAATCATACTTACTCAGAGATGGGACAGCAGTTAGCGTTATACAAGCGTTATTAACTTTCAGTACTCACCTTACCATAATTAGAGACCAAGGCACTAAATTCACCAATCAGAAATTTTCCGAATTTTGTAAAGTTCATAAAATTAACCATCATAACACGCTAGCTCACTCTTCGACTGCTAATGGTAATATTGAACGGTTTCATACAACGGTATTAGAGCACCTTCGCATTTTGAAATTAAAACATAAAGAAGAATCCGGAATTAACTCAATACTATGCTATACTTGCATAAAATGGTTTAGTTCATATTTTTACAAAATGTAAACCGTATAATCTTATACTGGGTCATTCTGATCCTCGAGACCCAACTGACATTGACCTGTCACCATATCACTCCAGCAATATACGAGTATAGAAAACCATAAATACGACGTCCTAAACCCCGGATCTTGATTTAAAGGTAACCGTATAGTTTTATATAAAAATTTTTAATAGTACACCCACTTACCTTCTCTCTATACAAATTAGTTATAGTACCAAATAAGGATAGACAAATTTTTATTCCTCCTTTTCTTATCCTTACCATCACTGGATATGTTCCTGTGTACATAGAGGCTGAATGCCCGAAGATAGACACACAGTTTATCTGTGAAAAGGAAATCAACCATCAGTTGAGGCCATCACCAGATTGTATCAGCAATATCATTGAGGGAAGACCAACAGGCACCTGCAAGAAGTTCTTCATCGAGCTGACAAAGCCAGCATTGGTAAATTGGGCGATTGTCAATATGCAGTCGTATTCTCGAAACCAACTCAAATGCGGTTTACCTGTAAACGAGACGAATTCCCGAAAACGACGAATTCCACAAAACTGAATACTTCGTACAGATCATCAGACATTCATTAGACACATGAGATAACCAATATTACTATTAAACCTGGGGAAGAACCTGTGTCTCCTTCCCTTGGCGTTTAACTCGATAAATTTGAAGACACTTCACGAAGTTCAAGACATAGAATTCGCAAGAACCAATCCGAATTCATGGTTTTTCATCTTTGTACCATACAACCATTCCATTTTCCGAACAAGAGGCAAGTCAGAAGCTGAGACATTTGAACCCAAAACCGAAACAGGTACACCTGAAGCTCGAGAAAAGCCGAAACCATCCCAGAACCAGCTGTCAGTGACTTTTCCTTTAAATTTCAAGAAATAGTCACTGATCCAAAGGGGGAGGTGTTACGTCGTGCGATATAGCTTGTACGCCGTGCGATATATCTACGTCGCATCGCCCACGCGAAGCTCCTAACGGACACACAGGCTAACGCGCACAGGTGTACATTTCGCGATTCAGCACATTCCTGACCACACACCGCAAGGCAATGATCATGGGAACAAAAACTTCACTTCTCTTCACACTTCGAAGGGAGTCATAGGTTTAGTTTAGCTTGTAATTTTTGTTAATTAAAGTATTTAATAAGTCAGAAGACTTTTTCTTGAACACGCCTGCGTCGGCAAACATAAATAGCGTAAGTTTATTGCTATTTGATTACAGACAGTTATAAATGTGTTGAAAAATATGAGACAAAAAAAATACAGACGAATGATAACCTCCTCCTTTTTTTGAAGTCAGTTAAAAAAAGTTGCCGTATATATATTTATGATCTTACAACAGTATTAACTCTGTAAATCCTGAAATGGAGATAATTGCCGTAAAATCATAAATTTATGTACGGCAACCGTTTTTCTGATATAACGTTATTAAATATTACCGTTGTACCTTACAGCCGTTCATTATAAATGGTAACAAATGAAAATATTACGATAAAAAAAATTTACTTACATACTCACCTGTACTGCTCAAAAATGACGGCGTTATTTTACGATACAGTATCCTTCTAAGCGTTATTTATGTTGGTTCATTTTTCACGTTAATTTTTTCCATGGGCTTGGAGTCTAAAACGTATAATACCAAATTATTTAAACAAATTTCTTGTAAAAATAGACCATCTCTTCCATATGCTTAAAATTATAGGTCTTCTATAAGGTGAAGTTATATAGGTCGTACAAGTGAGTGGCCGCGCCGATTTTGCATGACTTACTGATATCAATACCGTGTGGATATTGACACGCTAGACGAAAGATTGTTGATAAATCCATTAACTTTTTCACATAATATCGTCAATGTTATGTGAAAAATAGTAGAGGTATCACGAAAATAGATTTGAAATAGAAAATGTTAACATTCCCTGTAGAGTCACGTGTAATATTAGGAAATCGGTACTCAGTAACTGTCTACAAATCTATATTACGAAACGAGTCACTTTTAATGTGTAAAATTAAAACCATCATCTGTTATTGCCTTCTAATAAAAGCGGTTAGATGATTTCAAAGTCTAAGCAGAAATAATATCAGTGTTACGTAAAAGCAGTGAAGATATTGTGAAAATGGATGTGAAATAGAGAAATAGCACAAAACTAACTTTGAAACAGGAAATTTACCACTACGTGGAGTTTTTAATTAATAAAGTTTTGGATTTTTTGCATTCGTCCTGGCTACAAAATATGTGCATACATTGTATGTGAGTTCTGACAAACAGTGACCTCGCATAAAAACACACTTTTAATAACCATTTGCAAGAACTTTATAACATCGTAACTATCAACGAAATGGTGGATTGTATTCAAAAGTTTGCACAATCAAAAACAAACTTTATATGCTATGAATAACTTGTCGTAATAATAAAAAAGTTGAAATATCTTGCAGACGAAAACAAAGTCAGTGCAGAGTACAATACAAAGTTGATCGGACAGTTTTTCTATTAAAATAAGTCACGCTTTTTATAGTTAATTTTATAAACAACTTCAATTCTACGTTTATATCTGAAACAATTTCTAGTTATTGGCATGGATTCAAAAATAATTTTATATTAGGAGGTATGAATATGGTTTGATTGTTTTCGGCACTTTTATTATCTTTTGAAATATAGAAAAGTAGTTAAAGTGCAATAACTACAGTAGTTCGACATATGGTATCGCGGTTTTTTTTGTAGATATTAATATGTTCCGTAATATTGTAGAACACTATTTTGTTTCATCATTAATAATTTCCACAGCGCAAGGGATGGCAGAATTTATGTGACTATATTCTTCACACCTTGGGTTACATTAATGTGTTTTTATTAAGGATCCTTAATTTTTACAAATTTATATATAGTTTATGTCGATCAGTAAAATTGTAGCTTTCTAATGGTGAAAAATTTTTTTAAATCGATTCAGTAGTTTTTGTGTGAAAACGTACCAAACATAGATACATACAAAAATACAAATGTTTCCACTTTATAATATTAGTTCAGAAAACCACGTACAATAATGTTTACTAAACCTTGTTATGTGTCTAGGCTTTGAAGCCATATATAACTAGATCATTTTACTAAAAGCTAACGGATTTGCTAACATGATATTTTGATAAGCTTGTTTTGTGTTGAGCATTCACAGTATGAGTTAAATTAGCCGAAATGAAGTCGGAAATCAAAAGTCCGTTATATAATGAGTCTGGATATTTTTTTAATTTACAAACACTAACCACAACTCACTTGAAAATACATACAAAAGGAAATTTAATATAATCTATTAGTGTCGCACAATAAGCGGTCTTATCGCTTTGAAACGATTTCTTCGAGAAAACCTTAAGGAAGGAGATAAAGTTTACGTAGGTGCTACAAAAGATACTACGCTATATCATCGTCGTCTCAACCGATGGACGTCCACTGCTGGGCAAAGGTCTCTTAACGAATTCCATTGGGCCCGATCTCATCCAGCGGCTGCCGGGGACCCGCCTGATGTCATCGGTCCACCTGGTGGGGGGTCTGCCGACGCTGCATTTTCTGGTGCGAGGCTGCCACACTAGCACCTACGGACTCCAATGTCCATCGGTTCTGCGAACTAAGCGCCCTACCCATTGCCACTTCAGGTGTGCAATTCGGTAGGCTACATCGGCGACATTAGTTCTCCTATAGATCTCCTCATTTCTGATTTGATCACGTAGACAAACCCCGAGCATAGCCCTCTACATTGCCCGCTGAGTGACTCTGAGTCTTTTTACGAGGCCCATAATCAGCGGCCATGTCTCGGAACCATATTTAAACGCTGGCAACACGCACTATTCGAAGACCTTAGTCTTCAGACACCAAGAAATTGTGGATCCAAAGATGTCTCGCAGCTTTCCGAATGCTGCCCATTCGAGTTGGATTCGGCGGTTACTTCTTTTTCAAATTTGGACTTATCTAATTGGATCGTGTGTCCCAAGTATACGTACAACTTCGTCCGTCGCGCTATATAAAGCTTAATATAAAGAATAGAGATGGATGGATAATTATATACGAGTACAAACATAACAAATTCATGTTTCTATTACGACGTTACCGTAGTTACATTAAAATTTCAATCAAATGACGCAAATTACCAGTCAAACGGTTCGATCGCCGATAGCACGTTTTTACGAAATTGTATTTTTTATTTTGGCTGAATCTGGACTGGTGGGAAGCTTCGACCGTGGTTAGTTACCAACCTATCAGTAATGACGTACCACCGAATAAGATATTACATATTATTATATTTTATTCCGGTACTGTGCTGCGTAGAAACCATAAAAGGTTAATTGCCTTTAACAGATTAGCGCGTTTCCATCTGAGACGGCATCATCACTTATTATTAAGCGTATTCACAGTTAAGCACTAACTTGGCAGTAATATTTTTGTGCATCTATCGCATGTCACATTACAGTCGGTTGCGGAGTGGAGGAAAAGAGAAACTCAGCCAATATAAATGCACACAAGGCTCATATGAGCTGTTTCACTTTCATCGTGATTTCATAAAATCACACAATGTTTTTTTATTACTAACGGGTAAGCGGTCGAAAGTTATCTCACCTTTACTGGTAAGTGATGATACAATATAACGAAGAAGCGCGCTAACTTGGTAAAAGGTATTCTACCTCGTTTACTTTTTACAAAGCATCATACCCAATTGCAGTTTTCGCTTGCCGGCCTTTTTGTGCTAGTACGGTGGTAAGTAGCCACGACCGAAGCCTCCTATAAGTCCAGACTCAGAGATATTAGAAAATGCAACACCAGCCAAGCAAATACTCGTACCCTTATTCCAGAGAAGCTTTCGTAATATTAGTATATTATCAATAAACCTTGGAGAGACAAAAGCCCACAAAAGTTTATTGAAAAGTTAAATACTACACAAAAGAATCCCGAATAAATGTTATTTTACATCAATTCTCAGCTAATATTGTGAAATATAAAAGGTAGCCATTTATTTAATTACTGTTTTATAGCACTGTTAAAAAGATTACAACAATATGTACTTTGTCAGTTTAAGGTCACGTTGAATTATTATTTCAAATAAAAAGATAACATCTATATAAATTATCGCTTTGAAATATTTTATGTGTGTATATACATCTATACTTTATTGTAACTCGGACTCTTGACTGTAATCTCTTCTGTAAAATATGATGTAATCTAAGATTAGTACACTATCGTTGTAAGAAATGAATTTACCTTTTTATAGTTTCTATACAGGATCGTTACGTCATGTTTTTGCTTACTGAGAAACGTATGTACTTTATTTTTTTTGTTTCCGGAAAATATTGTGAGGAAATCAGCATAACCTGAGAGTAATTTTAGTGCAAGTGTAGCACAATGCTCACCAGTGAAAGGGTATAGAAGGCAGTTGACTCCTGAGAGACTATTATTTCGCTAAAAGTGGCACCGAAGTCGCGGGACATTTTGAACGGTACTGTTCTCCAACGCTGAAGGTAGGAAGTGTAGATTTCTAGGGTAGATTACGTTTACCTATCCTTTGGTGCTCCGATAAATGATGTAAAGGGTAACGCTGAACTGTAGTGGGTATTCTGTTGTACTAGCGATTAGATTTTAGATCTTATTAGGATGGGTAAAAATATTTCCCAGCGTGAAAAAAAGCCCGCCAATCCCTATTGGGGTAGCGTGGTCTGTCCTCTAATAATTACACAAATGAGGAGGCTTGTGCCCAGCAGTGAGACCGCAATAGGCTTGCTACCCCATCGCTTGTCCGAAAAACATTTTTTCCAAATAACATCTTTTCCAAAAACGGAAAAAAAAATAAGTAATCTGTTTGACGTATATCGAGTTGAACTCAGTTGCTTGCCTCCCCCCGCACGGACGTTTTTTGCGTCGATTGCCCCCCGGCGCGAATGTCGCTAAAGTAGCTTTGGGACTTAAATGTTCATGATAGACTAACAAATATTATAAATATTATATTTGTTAATAGTTAAACTCTACGCGGTTGTCTTTTGTTTGTTAAATTAAGACTCTGGTGTAGCGTTACGTTGAGCTAAACTTCGAGATAGTGAAAAACGTCCGTCTTATATTTATAGGCTTATATCTTTAAATTTAAAACTTACCTCAAGTGTTTTCATTGTTTTTTACATCACTTATATAATCAAAAACATAATTAATCACTAATAAACACTTAACAGTTAATAAAATATCACCAAAAATTTAAAAGACCTTCGACGCGGTATTCGTACCGTTAGTAACGATCACTTTGTAACTGATTTATTTATGTTTTTTCGTTTGTCTGGTGTTATATCTAAGCATAATTTGTTAGGCAGTAACCGAGAAGCGAATTGGTAATACACATTGTGACGTAAAAAGAAAGTGATGCTTATATTAATGATTGCCTCAGTTGAGACAAAACTATCATCCCATGTCAACAAGTTGTTGACACGGAAGATATTATATATCTGTGAAGGATTACAAAGTACACATATTTTAGTTTGTAAGGAGTCCAGCAATATTAATATATATTATTCTTAGTTTTTATTAGAAGAAACCTTTACAAAATCACTTTAAATATAGAAATAGAACATAATAGAAAGCAGGAGTTTTTCTCAAATCTAATCTTAATAAAATAAAACTTTATTCCATGCCCCACATGCATGTTGATATAATATCAGATCCGAAATGATGACAAAAAGCTACGAAGGGCTCACGGTCACCATTTATCATGGCAAACCCAACTTAAGCTTTATCTCCGAAAATTGAAACCTTTTGACCCTTTCAGAAATATTACCTTTAAGGGATCAAATACATTATAATATCGAAGTATTTGAAAATTTCAATGACTGGCGTGATAAACAATTTTTTCACACTAAGGCTGAGTCATATTACGTATTATGTTTGACATACTTCATACGTTCCATATTACCCTAAATAGATTTTACAGTCTGTATTCCCATGATCTATACTGATATTAATTTTTGGGAAATGGAAATTCTCATAAAAATGTGAGCAAAAGTGTCTTAAAACCATAACTTAAATGTGCAGAAGAAAGTTCCATACCCTCAAGGTGTCGAAGCCCTATTTCCAAAACTTTTTCTACATAAAAATACGAAATTTCTTTAATAAATCAATTCAAAATATTAGGTGATATTGATATACTGAAGAAAAATGTTTTCTCGTTCACATAACTATATAGGGTGTTAAGAGACCGCTTCCGAAAACGAAGACAGACGATAGTACGTGTTTAAAAATAAACATAATTAAAATTCAAAAGAATTGACAATATCATGTGAAGCTTTCAAAACATAATTCCGTTTTTGTTTCTTGTCATCTATCTTCGTTTTATTGTAATGTACTTATTTGGTTATTTTTCTGTATTATACTATCATAATAAATGTTAGAATTAAAAAAACAAAAGACAACTTTGTCTAATTTTCTTTTAATAAATAAACTGTTCGTTCCGCTGTGATTTTTCATTATGTCTAAATTCAGCCTAAATATCATCAGAGAACGTTCTCTTATCCATCTAGAGGAAAGTAATTCGAAATGCAAATTGAAATGTGTTTTCATTTGCATAGAATGCGGTTTAAGGCAGTATTCCGTGGTGCAATGTTGGCTTTCTATTCCTTTGGTAAACTTCGTATGCACACAAAAAAGAAATTACCAATAAGACAATATAAAATATGGAGTTATAAAGAATCTATTGATATTACATAACATTTTTTCTGCCAATTATATGATCCTAGATCTTCTTTATCGAAACATCGGGTAAGAAAAAAAAAGTGTTGCATAATTTTTGACAATATGTAATTTTTTATGCAACTGCTTACTCTTGAATTCAATTAAAACCCATCTCGATATTATTTCAGTCTGGCGACAAAACGGCAATCTTGAAGATCATTTTATAAAATAAAACTGCCTTTATTTGATCCTGCTATATTGCTTCTTTATTTAGGTATTATTATTTTATCTATAACACTATGTTTGCAAGGTCCCCAGGTTGGGTCCAGGCCTCCTACAATAATGTCCACGTCTCTCTATCCTGAGTAGTTTGCCACCACTTTAGAGCAGCGACTTTTATTATTTCACTCTCCCAAGGTGATGAGGGCCTTAATCTTTTTCTTTTTCCTTGGAGTCCTCTCCATATTGTGGTGCTGGAGGTCTATCTTTGGTCTCTAAGCCTCGCTATGTGACCGGCTCATTTCTACTTTAACTTTTGTGGGTAGGTTCAGATATTAGTGGCTTTTGTTATTTCTCTTATGCTTACGTGTCAAATCTAGTTTTTTCTATCTATCTAGTTTTATATTTGAGCATGCTTCTCTCGATTCCGCGCTGACAGGATGTTAGTTTTGTTTAACTTTTGACGTAAATTTCAATGTTTTCATCCGTATGTCAAGTAAAATGGGGATTTTTTATTTGTAAACATTGTTCTGTCAATTTTTTAATGCATTCATTTGTAATATCAATACATATAATGAAAATTTCACAATGGAAATGTTGTATTGAACCAACACAATAAAAAGCTATATTGTTTCAACACATTTGACCATTTTCTGACGCTATAAATGAATAACATTAAATGATAACGTAATATAATAAATACAAAGTAATCTATAATAATATACTCCATTAAAAAATCTCGTCAGTTACATTTACATTTGTAACGTTTAGTTAAGAATTTAATCAAGATATTTCAACAAATCAAAGTAACTTAATTTGAAAAAGCGTTTTAAGAAAAGATTTTCTAAATGAAAAGTCATAAATCAAACCCGCCGTAGAGATCGGAAAACGGAAAATATAGAAGTTTTCTGTCGATGTAGTCAATTTGAATCTTGTATTAATAACTTTGACGTATTCAAATTTTTTGGAACAATAAAATTGTAATTTGAAGAAGATTCATCGGACTTTGATACATGAATAAAAACATTTTAACTTTAATCATAAACAATTAAGCAATGTTTCCATACTTTTTCGATGGCAGGTCAGTCGCGATCGTAATTACTCTTTTTTTAATTAATCTCATCAGTTATAAATTTACTGATTTATTGAATAAAAATATAACAATCGATATCTATTGATGTCTTAGGTGAATGCAAATGTATATCCCATATGAAACATAGCTTTAATTATAAACAAATCTATCAAAAATTCAGTGAATATTAAATCATCAAGTAATTAATGCGCTAGAAAAAGAAATTTTCAATTGGTTTAATTAATTTACGAAAAGCTCTCTGAGAGAAATTTCATCGAAGATAATTTTTAGAGTCCGCCACAAGCAATTCCAATATGTAAATTTTAATCCATAAGATGTAATCATCCGCTTTATATCCCCGATATATAAATATCATATCGAGGGCTATAATCGATTTTGTCTTGCTGAAGTAATGATGAGGGTATTCCGTTCGAAGGCAATTCAGTCGTTTAATTCTCGATGAAGCTAATTAAGAAAATTTTATTTTAAAATTTCTTTAAATATAAACTGCTAGGAGACAGCCTCGCTAACGTAGTTGCTTTCAGAAGCCTGGGGTTCGAGCCTCGGTAGGGCGAATTGAGGAATATCAAATAATAAATTGTCTGAGTCAGGACTGATGAGAGGCTTCGGCCGCGGCTAGTTACGACCTTATCAGAATAAATGAACCAATAAGCAGAAAAAATTGTGTTCAGGTACGATTCTGTGTAAAAACCATAAGAGGTAATTTGTCTCTCAAAAGATTGGCACGCTTCCATCTTAAATTTTATCATCACTTACCATCAGGCGTGATCACAGTCAAGCGCTAACCTGTCAGCAATAAAAAACAAAGACTGTCAGCAAATACATACGTAAAAGTAATTACATAAAGGAATAAACAACTATAAGGACAGCCACGCCAATAAAACCACAACTCAGCATTTTGCAACATTTTTTCCATATTCTTTACTTATTACAATTATTTCGCTTTTATTCCATCATCCTATCTCTTTTTTTCACCTTCCAAATTATTCTCACCGGCTAAGCTATACCTTTCATTCTCACCTTTTCCGCCATTGTTACACAATACATCATTGTACTTTTCGATGAAAGAAAATATCGTGAGGAAACCTGCATAATCCTCTGAGTAATTCTGGGGTATTTGTAGCCTGCACTCAAGCACGGCCTCGCTGGCGTAGTGGTGCGAGTACTCGCTTTGCTAGCAGAGGTCTGGAGTTCGACGGTAGGACAAATTTAGGAAATTGTATTTTCTAATTCGTCTGTTGTTAACAGGCTTCTATCTACCTTATTACACAGAGAATAATTATGCATATAATATATACGTTTTCGAAAATGCTCACACGGCGTGTGCGTCTGCGGCAGTGGTCGGGGAACCGGGGTAAATTACTCCGAGTGGGGTAAAATGAAATTTTTTGGGGTAAAAATGAAACTTTTGTGAGTAAAAAGTATATATTTTTAATTTGCTATTTTATAAACCTGTTAACATTTTTTCAACTTAAACAATTTAGGGATATATGCAGCCCACGCCATCTCACTCCTCATTACCAATTGTTCTCGAGTTATCGCCGTAAACAATCGTAAAACACGATTTTTTTTCCTCAACTGTATATACATATATTACTATTATTACCCCTATGTATTACATTGATAAATTGAATAAATGATGTTTAAATTATATTTTTAGTAATTGTTTTCTTTACAAAAATGACATGACGCTATAATATGAAAGATGCTAAAAAGAGGCGATTTTGTTTGTTTTTTTTGTTCTTCCCAATGGGCTAATATCAATTTACATAAATATATTTTGGGGTAATAATTTAAAAATTTCCCTACCGCTGGTCTACGGGAACAGCTTGTAATAGACTCGTCCGTACATAAATAATTATATTTATGGATTTTTCATACATAAATAAAATGAGTATAAAAATAAATTATTTATTAAGCATAAAATAAAATTAATACGAGTATATTAAAATTATTAAATAAGCAAATAATAACAAAATATTATCAAAGTCAGATTCAAGTATAGACGGGGCGCGTTCTTGTATTGAACCGCGAGGATCGTCACGACAGCCTCCGCGCATATATATGGGGTGGTGAGCGGTGCGAAGCGACGTGCCACGGAGATGTCGCGAATGTATGACTGCATGTATTGTATAAGATTATGCGCCTAGTGAGTAGAGGGACCGAATTCAAACATTAAAACCATATTAAAATTAAATATTATAAACAACAGAAATGTCATACATACTACTGGGGCGATACACATAGTAGTTGAATTTATCTTGACTATTTCGAACGAGCGTGCTTCACTAGGAGAGGTTGGGGTTACGAAGTAGTGTAAGACATCGTACTGAATATTACTTTGGTGCGTACTGGGGGTACCTCACTTGGGTACCTTATCCATATTATAGTATTAAAAGGTACCTGGGTGCCCATGGTAGGGATTCCTTCAGCGGTAAGTGGTTACTCCACTTACTGCTTATTTTTATATATGCGATAGAAAAGAAGTCTGTTGATAGACCTTCCTTGATGGCTATTATGATACATTATAATATTATCCCACAGCCATCCATGAGATGACTGTGATTTATTTTATTAAAACAAAACTACTGATCGAATGGATATTATTTACCATATAATTAATGTTCCTTGAAATTACTATTTGTAACGCCTTGTGTATATAATATATTTCTGGACACATCTTTTGGCTCACCTTGCATTTTCAGCTTCGTTTGGTCCAAGCTAAAATTTTATATTAGGTCGAGCGAAAAGTTTTTATGCAGTTTTGAACCTGGCACTATCATAATTTCATTAAAGTCTTTTTTTGAATTTCGAACACAGAATTTAAAAAAACAAAAGACAATTTGGAGCCTGTTCGTTGTTAACAAACAATCGAATACTAAAAAAACTGGATTTTATTGGTTTACTCGGATTTATTATTGAAAGTGAGATTTTTCTCATTGGTTTTGCAACAAACATTACTTATTCTTACCATTAAGGTCGGGTTCTATCAATAATCAATGGATACTTCGCCTGAAGTCGCCACCCAAGCTGTGGCAGTTATCCAGGCGGGACACAGCCAACGAAATGCGGTCAATCTGCGGTCCGAAATGTCGTCGCCAAGGAAGGCCACGATCTCGGGTCACAACTGAAAGGCAGGATCGATTCATCGTGACGACCAGCTTGAGAAATCGTCACCTTACCTCCATTGAGATACAAAACCAACTTAGCGACTTGGCGGAATATCTGTGAGTGCTCGAACAGTTCGAAGAAGGTTAAAAGAACGCGATATGGTACCACACAAGCCAGCTAATGGCCCCAAACTAACGCGAGCCCATCGAAAAGCGCGCCTTCATTTCGCGCCCACTCATTTAAATTGAACTCAGCAGCATTGGAGCCGTGTACTCTTTTCTGATGAGTCTAAAATTGTGTTACATGGCAATGATGGAAGGAAGAAGGTCTACCGACGTAAGGGGGAGCGTTTTGCACAATGCTGCTTTGAAGAGAGGGTTGCTTATGGCGGTGGCTCATGGACTGTCTGGGGCGGTATATCCGCGAGCGGTAAAACTCAACTTGAGATTGTTACGGGACCACGGCTGCCAACATTAAATGCTGAAAGGTACATTCGTGAGTGCTTAGAACCTCACGTGATGCCATACGCGGACTATGTGGGCCCAAATTTCCTTTTTATGCATGATAATGCAAGAGCCCATACGGCCGGCATCGTCAGGGAATATCTTCGGGGTGTGAACATCACAGTTATGGACTGGCCAGCCAGAAGCCCAGACATGAACCCCATTGAGCACATGTGGGACGAGCTAAAAAGACTTGTTAGGGCTCGTCAGCCAGTTGCCCAGACGATGCAGGAGTTGAAAACTGCCATAGAAGAGGAATGGGAGATGATCCCCCAAAATTTCATAGAGCGGTTGATAAACTCTATGCCTAATCGTATGAGAGCTGTGGTAGAAGCCTATGGAGGCAACACGCGTTATTAAATTAAACCTTTATTAAATTGAACATGTTTTTTATTCAATAATCAAGTGCCTTCATCAAGGCGCATACCCGACTTGTTAGGCGTAGCTCCATGTCGTGTGGTATTCTGAATTCAAATTTAAAACATTACGATCGAAAAAGATGGTAAAAAGTACCAGGTTTAAAACTGCATCAATAGTTTTTGTTCAATCTAGCAATAATATTTCGGTAGGGGCCATCGAAACCGAAACTCTAAGGTGGGCCCAATAGATGTGCCCAGAAGAGTAAAATAATATTAAGATTATTGAATATCACATGCTCTTTACCTCCGACGCTCTAAAAGGATTTGGATTATTACGAATACAACATATTAATGGGTTCTAACTAGCTGGACGATCGTATATGGCCAAATATATTTATAATTATATTAAACTCCAGCGATGCCTTTAAGCTATGCCAGATGTGAGAGGATGGTTTATGTATATTTTTATATATAATAAAAATAAAAATTATATTAAGTATTGATGAGTGAGGTCCATACAGTTACAAGCTGCATCTGTATTGGCATCGGCATTTCTAGGCTAAAATCGGAGTCTCTGTTGAAGTCTGCATATTTATTTGTGTTGACATTAACGTTTGCATCAGCGTCAGTGTTTTACGTAAGTCGACACTGATGCCCGCATAGATGCAGATGCAAATTCAAACGCCAATGTCAACTCAAATGTATATGCAGACGATATTTCGGCAGATTGTTTCGGCGTCTGTATTTGCTTTGGCATCAGTATCGGTATTTACATTTGTTTTTACGTTGGTTTTGGAAGCGATTTTACAATCATTTCAAAAAATAGTTGTTCGCAACTAGACTCAGATTGATTCAACTTCAAAGCCTGAATTCACTTGACATCATCTTAATTCTTAAAAAGGCTTATGTACAAAGCCTTTTCCGGTACAGAATCACTCACACGCCAAAATACATATTAGCATTAACTTATTAGTAAAAATTAACACGAGTCTATTAAACAGTTAACCAAAATATGCAAAATTCTAGTATTATCAAAAAGAGAAGTCGAATAAGTTAAACGAATTGGCTTCTTTAGAAGATAATATTCACTTAAACTTTTAAAGATTAGAATATCGATCTTTGTTCTCTGCAAGTAATAAATACTAATCCTTGAACGAAACATGACACGGCTGCTACTTTATTAACAGATTTTATAATCAAAATATCCTTTATTAGGACTTTGTAAATGAACAAAGGCTTAACGGTGCCTGTCATTTCGTTATAAAATGACAACGCTTAATTATATAAGCCAGCTCTTTGTAAATTAGACTGCTGGCTTACATTGACAAGCAAAAAGTAAATCTGTATTTAAAGCGACATCAATTTCAGGCAAAATTTCAATTTATATTAAAGGTGGACTTTCGTAAATCTGTATTTCTTTAGTGTTATATATATATATATATAACACTAAAATTCTTTTTACTTCTGTCCGTTTAACCACCCAATTGACGTTTAACGTTTTATTAAAAAGGCATTAATGTGAAGAGGTTTGTACTTCAAAATATTAGGAAAGAAACGAAAATTTTTGTCATTATTCATCAAAAGCAGCGATATATACAAACTCAACTATATTACACAATATCGCGTGTTAAGCCAGCCCATTACGAACGACAATCAAGAAAAGTTAATTTTCTTCTTTGCTAAGAGAAAATAAATGTTTTTATTTTACAGTTAATAATATCCCCGAGATTTCATCTCGCAGTAGTCTAAGTTTTATTTATAAAAGTAAAAAATATTGTTACAAAGCTGGATAAAACGTAAAAATTAAAACTGAGAAGGCATACCATCTGCAGTCGACTTAATGAGCTTAAGCAAAACTTAACAATGCGGTAATACGGTTTCAGATATAGAATAAAAGTCACTCGGCACAAGCAATTTACACTTAATAAAAGTAGCCATTCCCCTTGGTGAAACCTGCGTAATTTCGGCTATGTGAGAATATGGGAAATGCGTATTTGTGACTGTATACATTGCAACAAGAGTAACTTTGCAAAATTCTAAATCAATCGCGAATACTTTTTTATTGTTAACGGGCTAACGTTTTATGTCACCTCATCTAATGGTTTGTGATGACGTTATCTGAGATGGAAGCGCGCTCACCTAGTAAAAGGTAAGACACCTCTTATGGGTTCTACACAGAATCGCACCGATATTTTTATTGCTTGGCGGTATGTCTAGGTCAGTGCTAATTAGGCACGGTCGAAACCTTCCACCATACCATTCATAAAAAAATTGAAAAGGTGAGTATTTAGTTTTTCCCTGTATAAAATCGAATCTAAGACTTAGCAAAGGATAAGGAAAAGGATTCTCGTACCACTGCACCAGAGAGGCTGTCAATGATAGGTTTATCACACCGCATCGAGCAAATACTGTGACATAAACAGAAAACCCAAAATCAAATCAAATCAAAAAATCCTTATTCAAGTGGCCTATTACAACACTTTTGAATCGACAAGTGTGATATTTTTTTCCACACAATAATTCTAATGTACGTCTGATGATGGCAATAAAGAACGACTTAAAATCTAAAGTTACGAGGGTTCCTTCGCATCCAGATCTGAGAAGAGCCTACAACAAACTTAGTCGGGTATTACGTATTTTTTTGCCATCATAATTACAATATTATATTGGTTTAATATATTTCAATTCAAATTAGAGCAGTTCGTTCACTCCCACGCGTTTCTATCGTCTAAGTAATCTTGCAACTTATAATATGATTTTTCTATCAACTTTCTTTTGACAAAGATTTTGAATTTATTAAGTGACATCTCAAGAACGTCTTGTGGGAGTTTATTAATTTTATGCAGCCTACTAGAATTTACAACAAGTTTTCTAATATGTAAACACAGTGAACCGTCATTATGCTAACTGCCTTGAATTTGTGTCTTATCGACTCTATCTATCAATTATAAATATATCTAACCTGGAACTCGAACCCAGGTTCTGTAGATCTATAGTCGCTATTATATATTCAAGCTGATCACTAAGCCAATATGGCAATTATACAAATTTAAATAACAAATAAGTTATCATGACCTAGTGGTGCGATGCGTCGATTCTTGTTTAGTGATGTTACAGATTAAAATCCTGGACAACTGAGTTAAAGAGATTCGCTTAAAAAAAAGAATCTGACATGCTTAATTATTCTTTTCAATCCATAATTTTGGTTTTCGGTGGATAAAAACAGAGGTGGAGTAGTGTGACCGGTCTACACTCCAAAAACCCTCTTTCCTATAAGCGAGGAAGCTTTTTCACAGCATTGGTAGCATTGGGACGACAATAGGCTACTAATCGCCTTTATTTGAATAACAAATGCGTCAAAATTACTGAGAAAGCTTTATCAATAAGCAATTGATACTGAAACTATTTTTGTGGATGCCTTTTTTCAAACCCTCGGGGGAAATTAGTTGTTATACCTTGTTTCAGTCAGTGGGTTTCCATTACATTTTGGGATATCATGAATAAATCTTGTGAATAATAAAGCAACGAGAAACTTGTAAAGTATGTTATCGAAAACATCAACTAAGAGAGTAGCTGTTTTAGGCTTGCAGAGCTTCTGGGTTTGATTCTTATAATATTGTCTGCGTCTGGATTGATGGGACGCAAGAGATTTGTGTTTTGGTACTACGCTGTGTAGAAACCAAAAAAGATAAACTGTCACTACCGGATTAGCGCACATCTATCTTAGATTGTGTATCATTTGATGTGATCACAGTGGCGGCTGCAAGTACTAGAAGTGTGTCAACTGATGCCGGCGAGGTACGGAGGATCAGTGCAGCACACTGAGTGTGATGCACCTGTAGATTCAATACAGCACACGCTGGTAGAACGCCTGGCGTGGGGAGCCCAGCGGCATTAACGTCGGTATAGTGGAGTGAAGTGGTGTATTGGCTTCCTTCTGAGAAACTGATATAACACTGAAGAAGGCACATGAGAGGCAGAGAGAGAACGCTGTGGACGCTCATTTACTACGGAACAGGATGTTGGGAAGTAACAGTAGTAGGAGGCGTAGATTTGTACTTCTCCTTCCTCCTTCTTAAGTTTCTCAGAGAAATCTTGCGGAGTGCCAGAGTAGATTACGTCTACCGATCCTCTGATGCTCCACAAAAGGATATGGAGAATGTCTCTGGGTTTTAGTGGATATTCTGGCCTACCAGTTAGTCCCACACTCCCGATAAGATTTTAGGTCTGATCAGGGTGCATAAAGGCATTTCCCAGCGTGAAAATAAAAAGGTGTAATCATAGTCAAGCGCTGTTAGCAGTAAAAAAATAAGGCAAGTTACTAGAAAACTCAGTTTTATATAACCAGTCTAGACATATAGAATGTGTTATTTTAATTTCAAACTTTTTTGTTAAATAATTCAATCTTTACTAACTTTTACGCGTCTTGTATATATTTATCCTATAATTCTATTACATATAGTTTTAGTTTTAATCTGTATTTCGATGGGTTTTACTTATAAAGAGTCAATTACAAAATCCTAATATATTAGCAGTGAAACAGTTTTGAATTTGAGATTGCAGCAAATTTTGTAGAGAATTTCCATTTTTACAGAGAATTGTTTAAATCTGCAAAAAACGCGAGATACCTTTAGTTAAATTCGTCAACATTCAACATTTGCGTATCCTATTTTCTCTGTTATATATTATTCAAAACGTTTGCAATACGGAATTCGTTCACGTCCCTTATATTTGGATTCGTATAGGTGTAATTATTGTTAAATAATGCAAGTGAGCGCAAATTTTGTTTCCACGAATAAAAATATTGAATGGTATGCTATGTAAGAGGCATGATTTTATTACTTTATTTATTGATATTTGGAAAACAAATAATATACTTATTAATAATATTATCAACATGGAATGCAATATAAAACTGACATTTACTCTAGCATTAAAATCTATTTCAAATTCAAGAATCATTTATTTAAGTTGGTTTTTACAGCGCCTTTGAATCGTCGAATATTAATTTTCCACATATTTCCAATGACGATGACGAAGATAGAATGTAACATTACAAAGGTTCCTCCGCGACCAGTTTTGAGAAGGGTCCACAACAAACTCAGTCGGGTTTTACTTTTTTATCATCACCGCCATCACATTATCTTTATAAATAATTAATTAATGAATAGAGCAATGCATTCACTTTCACGCTTTTTTATCCAGCAAGTAATCTTTGAAATCATAGCAGGATTTTTCGATTAGTTATTTTTTAATAAAGTTTTAAAATTCTTTGAAATCTATTCTAGTATGCTTTATGGGATTTTATTATAGAAACATACAGTTACCCTAGAATTATTTGATAATTTTATGCAAACTAATAGAATTTATTAGAAATTTATTTTAATTTTTTATTTAATATTCACTTTCTTTTTTTGCTTAATAAGAGCGTTACATGTATTGTTTAAAATTTTATTTTTTAAGTAATTATAGTTAGCATAAGAAATAATAGAAAAGAAAATAAATATCCCATTAGAACTTTTAACGAGTTTATACATGTATTCGTGAATATCATGTTACGTTGATTTTCTCTCATCCACGAGACTCCACTGATTCAACGGCACGACGTATGGAAATTGGATTTTACCCTTTCAATTTTATCGCAAGATTTATCTGGGGTAAGGGACTTTAAGTGTAAATTATTCTCTTTTTACCAAGCAAGGCTTTTCAATGTTATGTAATAATATATTTAAAATGCTTCCAGTAAAAAGTCAAATTCGATTCAGTATTCACTTGGTTTACGAAATTATTTGTTGCCAGACATATTTATACTTTTATAATTTACACTAACCTCATTCTTTTACACTTCATTTTGTGTTACAACAGAGATAACTTATTTATCTATCACCAAAAGGGTTTTGTTTGTCCAGGTTTCTCTTTTGGAGTGAAACTTCTTTAGGCGCATAAGGGTAATTTTTTACAGATGAAATGCGTGATTAGCGTCACGGAGATGTGCAGCTTTTTTATGCTAATTAGGTTGAAGGTTAGGTAATTTAATATTTACAAATAACATGTGGCATTTTAATTTGCCACTAGTCATTTAATAATTTAATATTCTATTTTTCATCAAATATAAAAAACATTTTCTAAATTTTAAATGTAATAACAAAAATTAATTAGTAATTTCCAATATTGACAAAAAACACGTGGCATTTCATCTATAACTCGTCATTTCAGATATCAAATAATTATTTCTATTAATTTTCGACTTTTTCATGACATTCATTCATTCACATTTAAATGCATTAAATTACTAACATATCTTCCTTTTTCCTTTCCTTTGTCTCGGAAATCTTACTCACGCACTTTTAACGATAAATTATTGTATACCACATGGAAGATGTGAAACTTCTTTGATGTGGACTCTACTCAGAACAGGGCGAGAAGGAACCTTCGTAACTTTAGATTCTAAGTACATTAAAATAATGTAAGGAAAAATCTATATACACATTCAAATTTCTTTATTCAAGTAGGCTTTTACAGCACTATTGAATGTTCCAGTATAGCTTTTTTACATATATTATTTTCAATGTACCAATGGCGATGATATTAAAGAACGACTTGGACTGTAAAGTTACGAAGGTTTCTTCGTATTCTGTAATGGGAAGAGCCTACAACAAAATCATTTGAGTTTGCTTTTTTGTCTCACCATCAATGCAATATATTTTTAATTTAGTTCATATCGATTTAAGCAATTCATTCCCTCTCATGCTTTTATATCGTCTAGGTAATCCTTTTAAAGAAACTGCCTTATTGGGCTAGTGGTTAGCTTGTGCGAGCGACTACAGATATGAGGTCTTGGGTTTGTGTCCCGGGTCGTGTCAATTCAAAATTCGATCTAGTTTTCTATTAAGATGTTCTTAAGTTCAGAATTGGCCGGTGTGCTCCAGCCCTCGTGCCTCATAGAGCACGTTGAGCCATCGACCTTGACTTGACTGAGATCTCACCTGATGGTAAGTGATGATACAGTCTAAGGCGGAAGCACGCTAATCTGGTCACAGCATCGTTCCGGAACACAAATCTCTTTGTTTTGCGGTACGTCTTTGCTAACTAGCCAAGATCGAAGCCTTCCACCAGCCCAGACTCAAACAAACGATTTGCATCTTCTAGTAAAGCCAGTACTCACACCATTGTGCCAGCGAGGCCATCAAATTCGGCTCGTGTCTAATTCTCGTCACAACCGACTATAGGATTGAAGGAATAGAGAGTGCACTTGTGTACTATGCCTGACAACCAGCAGTGGAGCAGCGTGGTGGGTCTATGCTTTAAAAACCCTCTCTCCTATGAGTGAGGAGGCCTTACTTAATCCTTCAAATTATAGTAAGCTTCCACAGCGTTCTTTAAGACGTCTTGCAATTATATGCAGCCTTCTAGAATTTATAACAATTTTATCTTTTAAGTTATATGAGGTGCATTCCTTTTTTTAAAAAGCCAATATTGTTATGTACACATAAGATATATTTAATATGTATATGAAGTGAACTGCCGTTACTTTTTCTTGGCTATTGTCTTGGACCCACATTGTATATGGCACGAACGCTCCTTTTCTGCAATATAAATATTACATCCATATGACTGTGAAAATAACTAAAAAATAATGTCGTACCTGCTTGTGTTCTTTTGTAATTCCCGTTCGATATATTTTCCATTAAAATGGCTTACAATAGTCACAAGTGTATGGACGAAATAAATTCCATTGCGGTGAGCACTCAGTATTTTTCATGGCAGTACATCGCATAAATCATATAGGAAATATCCGTTTTATATAGTTTGTAACGATACCGCACATTTGTTTTTTAAATAATAATAAATTTATTGCCATTTTTCTCTGTAGCAAATTTCAGTTTTAAAACATGTTATTTCATTTTTACTATTTAATGAGAAATGTTGCCAATATTCGGAGCATAGTTAATATATTGTCTGTGCAATATGAAAACATTTATCAAGCAAGAAACTTATTCCATTACACAGTAATGTGTGAATACAATGTATTCAGAAATATCTTAGTTTGCACCATCCCACTCTTCTTTTGAAATAACTCCTGTCGCCAAAGGTTGTCTGGAAGAGATTGCTTACAGCAATAAGACCGCCTTTGCGCGCTAATTGCCAAATATTGTATGTTTTTTCTTTAATTTTTGTAAATGTGTTTCTTTGTGTGCAATAATGTCAAATACATAAAGGCTAGTATAATATCTGATAAAATTGAATTTAAATGAAAACTTCAATAAAATTAATATTTAAAAGTGACTATGATTCAACACGTGACTCTACCTTATTAAAATTATCACATGTATGTCGGAGAATAAGAGAGAGTCGGAGAGCATAAAGCATAGGGGCGCAGGGTTCTCCGCCGACATCGTCATTAATGGGATCCATAATTTAATTTCTTATACTGTGGGTTCGGTGGTAATTAACTCGGACTACATTGTTCAATCACTCAATGTTCCCGATATCAACGTAAACAAATTCATTAACAATATTAGCTAGGAACGCAACAGTTCCAACAGTGGACCGCTCCGGTCGAACGCTACTCGAGAACTGCCGAGAGACGAGCCGGACCGCCACTTATTAACTCTGCCCCACTCCGACAGACAGATGGCGCCAGCGTTCCACAGACAGTTGCAAAAGGACCAGCGATCCACAGACTATTTCACTCCGACGTATGAGTACGTGTCTACGTTTGTGTGTGTATTTATAATATAAACCAGTCTATTACACACGGCTGTTAATACCTACACAATATAGGATAAAATAAAACATTCTAAATTATCTTGGGGGAATTGAAAGCCATAACCTATACTAGGAAATTAAATTCTCGCCCCATTATTCGAGGCTCATGATAAAAATAACATAGGGATGCCAATTTCCTGACCTAAAATCTCTATCATTTAAGCTAATGAACTTTTATTTCTAGGTTAGGTTAAGAGGTGCATAAATAAATAAATAAATAAATAAATAATGAAATCATATAAGCCCAAGCTAGTTATTAGCCAAATTAGGCAAATATTGGAAAAAATATGTTGCGTTAATAATCATAATAATTAGTAAATAAATGTTCATATACTATTTTTTAATAATTATTTAATATAGATGCAGGATTTTATAATAAAAGTCAATAACCAAACTAAATTACTCTTCACTTCCAGTAAGCTCAACTTTCTTGTCAAAGGCACTACCACCGGTTCGGAACTTCTCTCGATTCCCTTGATTCCCCTCGGCCTCGTCATAAGAGTAGGAGGCGTACGTTTGCCCGCCTGCTTCCCCTTACTTGAATGAGCCTTTTGTAGTATGGATCTGGGGTGCCATCGGAGTGGAATACTCGGTGTGATTTTCTGGCCCCCCTTTATATCAGGTGCAAAGAACTCCAATGGGTATTCTGGTAACAACGAGTCCCACACTCAGTACATAAATGTATTTTGAAAAAAAAAGATGGCATGCATATGTGAGTATATATTAGTGTCTATTGGGTCTTTACTTAGAAAATAATACAAAATACTTACACCTAAGATTAATTTAAAACATTGTATAATAAAAAATTATACAATAAAAGCCTAAGACGTTTTATTTCTTCCACATGGAGACTGATACACATGCATTTTTTTTTAAATTTACAGTAGTATTTCCCGAGATTAGCGCATATAACATCAGTTTAGTTGGTACCATAACATTCTATATAACATGCTTTAACTAAGTTTTGAGGATTTTCGCACGAATGGTGTTAGTGACTGCTGTAAAATATTACACGGTCTGGGCAAAAGCCAACAGATTTAGGCTACAGAGTGTTCTAAAATATGTTTTGGCTGCCGCAATTTATTGTGCGCTGCAGATGTTTGTCCTTTTATAATTAAAACTGATATATTAAACAAGGAATTTATGCGTAAACTTTTATATTTTTACGCAAAACATACAGTTGCTTTCTCTGGATGTAGATAAAATCTTATTGCCTAAAATTTACCGCTTATAAAACCGACCCCTGTCTAAGCAAGTGTAGAATAAATTCCATATGATGATTTAAGCCGCAGTGGAGCAACGTGGTGCGTTTCTTGTGCCCAATAGTGGTGAGTTAATAGGTAGCTACTTACCTTTTCTATATATTTATTCTTCATTAATTTACCACCATCGCTGAATAAATTCCAGACAATATTATGGTGCCATCCTTACAGAAGACTTTCATCTAGAAGCTTGACAGGTTCTTGAAAAATCTCCGTTGAATAACACTAATATTTCATATCTTGAAAATTTTTTGTCTTTTTTTTTATTGCTGACAGATTAGCGCTTGACTGTGATCTCACCTGATGGTAAGGGATGATAGAGTCTAAGACGGAAGCGCGCTAATCTGTTAAGAGGCGATATATCCATTACGGTTTCTACACAGCATCGTACCGGAACACAAATCTCTTTGTTTGGCGGTACGTCTTTGCTGGTAGGGTGGTAACTAGCCACGGCCGAAGCCTCCCACCAGTCCAGACACAGACAAATTAGAAAATACAATTTCCTAAATTCGTCCTACCGGGGATTGAACCAGGGACCTCCGCTAGCAAAGCAAATACTCGCACCACTGCGCCAGCGAGGCCGTCTCTGGTACCGTCAAGTAATTGTCCAGGATATAACTGAGAAGCAGCCAACATGACAAAGATGTAGAGTTGGACCTCAGAATCCATCAACCAACACCTTCAGAATATAGGGAATATATAGATTAATAAAATATTTCGTAGCTTGCTTTATAATGAAAATCTAATGGTAGCATTGTTGAATATGAGATATATTAACCCTTTTGTGACAGGCTATCAGGGACACAAATGGGCCCTCGTTTTACTTTAACTTTAATATTACCAGAGGTTAATACGTTGTACTCGTACAACCTAGGCGGCTTAAACCTTTAGTCGGATTATCTTTTGGAAAATTTCATAATATTGTATATTTATAGCAAAACTGACTTTGGAACAAATCCTCGTATACTAGCAGTCCTCCACGGTGTTCCCCGCGTAAGTGCATATTATTTTTTTTAAATAACATTAGCGTAAGTTCCACCTTATAACATCAGCTATCTGCCAGTTAAAATCGCGTCAAAATAAATACAGCTGTTTCAATAGAACTAAATAGACACACATTCACACCAAAATTAAATTTTGTGTAATTTTTATTCTTCTTCTTCTTCTTCTTTTGTTTAGTGGCTTTCAGGTATGCCAACCAGGCACAGAACAGATGGAAACGCTTTTATCTGCTAAAAGGTGATATACCTTTTATTGTTTCTACACAGCATTATAGTGGAACACAAGTTCCTTTGTTTGGCGATACATTTTTGCTGGTAGGGTTGTAATTAGCCACGCCGAAGCCTCCCACCGATCCAGACTTAGACAAATTAGTAAATGCAATTTTCTAAATTAGCTCTACCTGGTATCGGAAATGATAACACAGACTAAGATGGTAACCTGGTAAGATATAAATTATATCTCATGGTTTCTACACAGTACCATAACGGAACGGAAATTTTACGGTAACTAGCCAAAGTAAGTTTACTTTGGCTAGTTAACCTACCAGTTCAAACTCAATTTTCTAAATTTCACCTGCCGGGAATCGACCTCGGCAACTCTGCTAGTGTAGCAAGTATTAGCACCACAATGCAAGCAAAGCCGTCAAATACTTATATCAAAAAATCACATAATCCAACGCGCATATTTGACGGCCTCGCTGGCGCAGTGATGCGAGTACTCGCTTTGCTAGCGGAGGCACTGGGTTCGATCCCCGATAGGCCGAATTAAGAAAATTCTAATTTGTCTGAGTCTGGACTAGTGGGACACTTCGGCCGTAGCTTGTTACCACCCTAAAGCAAAGACGTATCGTCAAACAAAGAGATTTGTGTTCTGGTATGATGCTCTGTGAAAACTAGAAGAGGTAAAATTGCCTCTTACCAGATTAGCGCGCTTCCATCTTTGACTGTATCATTAATTACCATCAGGTGAGATCACAGTGAAGCGCTAATCTATCAGAAATAAAAAAAAAACTCATCATCACAACGGCTGGCCCGATTTTGACAGGACTTTCACTGACAGATAGATGATTTCATGAGGAGTAACTTAAAATACTTTTTCGTAAAAAGGCATCCGGAATAACGAGGGCAACACCACAGCGAATAGCTAGTATAAAATATAATCTTATTAATGAGATTTATCTGCCATGTTTTCATGGAAGACAAATAGAAGGCACTGCAATATGTTAAAGTAATCCGAACACATCCGTATATTTCCGGTAGACAAGTTACCATTTACAACGTGTCCCTTGCATTAAGTTACTATAATTATTTCGATGAAACATATTTATGGTTACAATACACAGGACAAATAGTGTGTTAATATCTTTACTTAGTTCTTCGCATAGATCTTTTAATATACTCAACGGATTTTAATCATTTCAGTAATAGATAATAGAGTGATTCAAGAGTAAGCTATATATGTATAAGGTATTACAGTAAAAAATGTCAAATAATTCAAAAATTAGTAACAAAAGCCTTGCACCAATCCATACTCAGCTAAATTGAAAAGTATCAGCAATTAAAAACAAATTTGTTTTCTTTCTTCGGTAATGCAGACGAAGATAACCTGAGACTTACTGTGCAAGGGTAGTCTTGCTATGTTAGACGGTCAACTCCCTCTAGAAGAACCACGAAAGAATGAGGGAGATTACAGTGGATGCTATTTCCCATCACCGGAGGAGGCGGGGTACAAGGCAGGGAATGTTTGCCCTCCTTTAGGCTTGTGCAGGTACTGACTGGTCATGGTTGTTTCGGTAAGTACATGCATCAGATAGCACGACATTAAGAGTCTTCTATCTGCCATCAGTTTGGTGCGGCTGTCGATACGGCGGCCCACACTGTGGCAGAATGTTCGACTTGGGGACCGCGGCGACATCCTCTAGTGTCCCAGGTCGGAGCAGATCATTTACTGCTTAGTATAGTAGGCTACGTGCTAAACAGTGAGATAGGATGGAATTTAGTTGCCTCTTTATGCGAAGCCGTCATATCATTGAAGGAAGCAATGGAGCGAGAACGGGAAGCTACAGCAGTTGCCGCTCCTCTTCTGATAAGGAGGTTGGGCGGTAGGATGCGATTTTATAAACGCCTTTTGTCTTCTTCTCTTTCAACATCTTCAGTCGGTTTCATCCCGGAATGTCAGGGCGAATGCGGAAAGGAGCTTCTGACACTCCCAATTCAGGATGAGGAGGGTGTCTCTGGGTGTCAGTGGGTATTCTGGCCGCGCCGACGAGTCCCACACTCCCTACCTCGTGAAAGGGGTGCATAAAAGCATTTCCCAGCGGAAAATAATGTTTCGCCATATCTCCTTCCTTTCAGTCAGACTCATCCGGGATACCAGAGAAGAATCCGCAAGTGATTTTCAGATGTCCTAATAAAAGACGAAGGAGCTGGAGCGTAAATGCATTTTCCAGCTACAAAAAAAGATAAAGGTTACGCGAGCCAGTTTGTAAAATATATACTCGTATATATGATCTCGCAAAAAACGTTAACACACGCACATGGTAAAAACCTTTGAATCCATTTGAATATTTGAGTGAAAAAAAGACTATGCCATTCGCTCAGCATACATCGAAATAGACATTCCGATTCAATAATTCAGAAGGGTCGAGTATCAGATATTGTACATTCGAAAACAGAATTAGTTATTCAAAAGGTACCAATTTAGCTGAAAGTAAATATGTCGACTCTAATATTTGTTATTAGATACAAGCTCCCAAAAGATTTTACTTCTCCTTCAATACCTTGATAAAAATAAACATCTACCAAAGATCTTCTCTTCGAGAAGAGAAGGTCTTTGGTTTTTTTTTATTGCAACCAGGTTATTCCAGCCAGCACTTCACTGTGACCTCAAGTGGTAGCCAGTGACGGCACAGTCTACAAAAGAAGGCCTGGTTAAAAGTAATTTTCCTATAAAGATTTCTTCCACACGTCATACCGGAACTCAAAATTTTTGCTTGGTGGCACGTCTTTGCTGGTAGGGCGGGAACTTACAACATTCGTAGCCTTCCATTCCAGAGTCAAACGAATCAGAAAATGGAATTTTATGCACTTAGGACATGCGAAGTGAGTACTCTCGCCAACGCAGAATAAAAAGAATGTCTTCACTAAAAAACAATGTCAGATATTCCAACCATTTAAATAAACGCAAAGCTGTCAATACAGTATCTGCTTTCCAATATCGAATTCTCTCTAGCAGCTTGCTTATCATTGGAATTTATGCATTTTCAATAAAACTCTCTGGTAAACGAGCCGAACATAAAATTGATATAAAGTTATTTTCCGTTGCAATATTGCAACAATGGCGCACATTTTAACGTTGATAATTTCATGTCAGTTCTACGTGTCTTTTGCAAAGGATAGAAATTCTATAGAAAGCGATGACGAAGCTGGATTAATATCGTCTTTGAGAACTAACTCTAATCTAGATCTCCCCGTAGACGAAGAATATGAGGATCTTCGTGCGCAGCTTTTTGCTTATAACAGCGCTCTCGCTTCACTTAAGTCGTCGCGACGTAAGTACATTTCATATCATAATTACGCTCATATATATACTTAGATAACTTTAACAGTCTTTAGTGTTATTTTTTAGTTCTTTAAGAGGTTAATCTTTAAATATTATTTGTATGAATATGTACACATTTCTATATATCATACTCTTAATGTTTAAAGTCGAATGCACCACCATTAATTATGCACATCATGCAGAAAAAACGATATTTTTCTATTATAATAAAGGTTTTTAATATGTTTACTTGAAATAAGGGATTTGGCCAGCTAGTATAAAGAAGCTAAAACCCATTATCACAACTAATTAAGGTACCTAATGTATCCCAAAAATCTTCAAAAATAACACAAAATAATAAAAAAAAATCTTAAAATATTTAGTAAAGTTTTTCTTTTCAACGAGAATTTTTACAAAAAACTTAAATTAATATTTCTTTCTGAAGTGGTTAAATTTATATAAGCCTAGACTTAGTGAAATGAATGAACGGTTTACCATTTTTATAAACATAAAAACATAAAAGAAAATAATATTATAAACATTCTGAGTTATCGTAAAGATATATGGGAAGATATAAATATTTTAGGAGCCCTCATATCCGTCGGTATTGTACATATTTCACGGCAAATTGCCACATTTTGCCAGACCCCTATAATAATAATTGATTGATACGCGTCAGATTTCGTCACGATGTATGAATGCAATTAATCTGCTAGCAAAATATGTCACTTGCTAGTGTGTTATTTATTTTTATATGAAAGATACGTTCACTTAAACTGTATTAGAATTAATGAAAGAAACAAATATGCTTAGTTATGCAGTAAGAAATTTAAAGCCTTTCTTAGAAGAAAGCCGACGTAGTTGAAAAAGCACTATATGACTTGATAGACTCATAATAAGAGAAAGCATGGTACAGAATAAATATTCTCTAACATTGAAAAGTAAATTGAAACGATATTATAATGACCCTGATAAAAATACAAATTAATATAAAATATTAATAGATGTAACCTAATCAAAAGTGCTTTAAAAGGTTTAGCCTTTCTGAGGCGTGTGCACCCTGTTACTCCGCATTAAAACTTCTTAGCTTTAAGCTAAAAACCGTGTCTCATACGAGCCAGTTAATAGACTGCTATTTACTTTACCTTTCTTTTTTAAGGATCCATGCTGACTACACCATGCTGGCAACGTGGTGGCATCTGTATCAGTTACAAATTATGTCCAGGCTACAGACAACTTACAGAAATCCCTGGATGTAAAAACAGACATAACGTTTGCTGTTTTGTGTGGAACCAGTATGAAATACGCGAGTTGGGTGATCAAGGAATCAGCAATCTAGCCTTTCCATGGAATATAAAATCTGAATTTGGCGGTCAAGGAATCCAGGATAAGACAACGTCTCGTAAAACTCGAAAACCGAAAAAGAAGAAAAACAAAAATCTTACAAAAAATAAGGACGATAGTGAATCTAAAAACAAAGGGCCGGTGAAAACTTAACAATACCTTATGTGATGCACGAATGTTTAAGCACTTAATGTTGTTTTTTATCCATACAAATAAATAAAATTAATGACTGGATGTAATTTAAATTTAATAGCTTTTGTTTAAATAAATAAGAAACCAAATACGGCACTTACATCAAATAAATCAGTACATTTTAATTTATAGACATAAATTGTCTGTGTGTTCTGGCTAATCTCTGAATTGGCTTAACCTATTTCAACGGGACTTTATTCTGGCTGATATTATTTTACAAAATCAACACATTAATGACCCTGAATAAATTCCTTTAAGAACAGATTTCGAGATGATGTAATAGCAAATGTAAATAATTATTCCTTATCATATATCAAATCACTGTAAATCGCTTTTTTGTTTGGTCTCGTTATGGTAATTCTGTGTGCAAAAATAAAATAACAGTAAATTGTCCCGCCCCCGCACAGACGTTATTGCGTCCATTGCCCCGCGGGTCGAATGACGCTAAAATGGCTCTTGGGACTTAAATGTTCGAGAGAGACTACCAAATTTTATAACATTTATGTTTGCTAATAGTTAAACTATACAATGTTATCTTTTGTTTATTAATTTAAGGTTCTGGTGTAGCGTCATGTTGCGCTAAACTTTGAGATAGTGAAAAAAACGATCTTGTATTTATAGGTTAAACGATGTTATAAATTAAAACTTACCTCAAAGGTTTTCAATATTATTCACATCACTTATATAATCAAAAATACAAATAATCCCTAATAAATACTCAGTTCATAAAATACCACAAAAAAACTTAACGAACTTCGACGCGACACAGGCACCGTTAGTAACGGTCAGTTTGTAAATAATTTGTTTTTATTTTTTCTATTGTCTGGTCTTAGCTTTACGCATATTGGTTCACGGTAGTTACCAAGAAGCGAAATTAATAATACACTGTATAACTTCAAAAGAATGATATGCTTATATTACCGATACCATAGGACTGTATCAACTCTGGCCGAGTTGATTTCGAGTTATGGTGACGTATCAACTACTAGTTGAATCTACTGCAAGAAAATATGTCCACCAGTAGTTGACACGGGCTATGAAACGGTTATATCAGACGCGGTTTATATGTAATAGCACAAACACTGTCGGATTGCATATGACAATGTTTTAGTAAAATCAATTACCTGCGAAAGCAATCAAAGTTCTCTGCAGCCCGCCTTCCACCGCTTTCTATGCAAATCTACTTTAAACACTTCAATTTCTGTATACTCTTGAAGTCAGGAATGAAATTGTATTCAAGTACTTTTATTGGTTCCCAGTGAACGGGTTTACGTTAAAGTAATGTTAAATTGATATTGTGCTATGTCAGATATAAGTCATATGTGAGTCATAAAATACTCATTATTTCACACTTTCTTATTGAAGTAGTGTTCAATAAATTTATGAAATACTTTTAGTGGATCCTAGTGTATAAGTTAAAGTGACTGAAATTATAGTGTAATTCATTATTTAATTGTTTCTTGACATAAATCTTATGTAATACATCCTGACCTCTGGATTAATTATTACATCTTGTTTAGGTATTTTGACGTCAAATTGATGATCTTTGTGTGATCTATATGTCGGAGAATAAGACAGAAGGAGGGAAACATAAGGTATAGGCAAAGGGTTCTCAGGCGATATTGTCACTAATGGCATCCATAATTTCCATACTGCGGGCGTTGGTGGGTAATGTTGGTGCAATCAAACACTGTATTAATTAATTCAGATTATAATGTTCAATTACTTAATGTTCCTGATATCAATTTACACAAACTTATTAATAATGATAGGAACGCGACAGTTTCAATAGTCTACCGCTCTGGCGGACCGTCACCCGAGAACTAGCGAGTCCGCCGCCGGCTCACGACATATGCCTCTGTCCCACACCGATAGATAGATGGCGCCAACGTTCCACAGACAACTGCAATCCGACATATATATTACGTCATTTTAAGGTCACGTATTCCCTGGGCTATTTCCATAATATTAAAAATAATACACTCGAGGACAAAAGTTAAGGTATCAAAAAAATCCTAATTTTTGTTGATTTAAAAACCTGATAGTATTGAATCAAAAAAAAATTTAAAAATTAGAATTTTGGAATTTTCCATTAAAAAATTATAAGTAAGACATATCGAGCAATCGTAATTAATATGATGAACACACATTTTCATATTTTTACGGTCTTATTTTTGGTGAATGGCAACCGCCGATTTTCTATGTGACTGGTTTCTAAGGTATCATTGAACAAATAGAAAATGATCCATTTTCATTCAAGTTCTCATGCATATATCTCAGCAAAATATGATCGTATCGAGGCCAGAAAAAAACGAAATTGAAGCTATTATGAACAACACATCAAACACAAACACCAATCTAACTCATAACGTAGTTAAATCGGAAAGTTTCAAATTTTTTTATCACGATATTAAGATTGCTTGCATTTATTACTTCATTTTTTTTACAAGATCTTATGCTATTATTAGAAGCTTCAAATTTGATTTTTTTTCTGGAATGAATTTGTTCATATAATAAAATTTAATTCGTTTCACAATCGTAGTCATATATTAACAAAATTAATAAACTGCAAGAGGAATCACAGTTGTCTACAGACTAACTTCCATCGTTTTATATGCAAATGCTAGGAACACTATAATTACTTCAGAATGTGGGATTTGAATTTCTCTACCTAGTTTCAGAATAGAAAGCTTGAAAATAGACCCCAATGTACAATTACTATCAAACTAGATAATATCTGTGAAAGAGGAGGATAATGTATTTAAAATAAACAATTCGTCGGATGATTGTTCTTTTAAAAAAAAGCTGGTAAATCTTTTCTATTTTTGCAATCGAAAATTTTAGATGAACTGCATAATAATTTCTAAAAATAAATGGCAAACTGCCTCATTGGTCTAGTGGTTAGCATGTTCGACTACAGACATGAGGTCCTGGGTTCGAGTCCCAGGTCGGGCCAATTCATAAAATCAATATTAAGTTTTCTATTAAGATTTTCCCAATATTTGCCCGAAGTTGGGAAGTTCGCGGTGTGGTCCACCCCCTTGCCTCGGAGAGTACTTTAAGCCGTCGGACCCGCGCCTGACCTCTCTCCGGTCGCGTCGGATTCCCGTCACATCGGACTATGAGAGTGAAGGAATAGAGAATGCACTTGTGAACTATGCCTGCCAATCCGTGGTGGAGCAGCGTGGTGTGTTTATGCTCTAAAAACCCTCGCTCCTCGGAGTGAGGAGGCCTATGCCCAGCAGTGGGACGTTAATGGGCTGCTACTTACTTTACTTAAATAGCAATATTTAAGGTAAAGGCAATTAGAACAAAAATTTCATTGTTATAGAGTCATACAATCATTGACTTCATTGTAAAGGTTAATTTTTTGTCAATTACTATATCGATGCAGGAACCTAACCACGTAGTAATCCAAAAATCTAAAACTGATTATCAGAACAAAAAAGGTTATAACTTCCGTTTGTCGATGGGAGTCCGCATGGATGGACATCATTTATAATTTGTTGTTAAATCAATTTGTTTAAGTTTTGTTAAATCAACTGTAAGCGATAAAAAGTATTTAGTTTGTATTAATAATAAAAGTGTTTAATTTGTATAACTGTCCGTAAAGATGGCGCCTGTTGTACTTACTTCCGTTCAAGATATTATAAAAAGGGAGGTGCGCCATTTTTACGGACAGTCGTTGCAGCCAAGTTGTGTACAGCTTTAGTAAAGTTGTTGTGAAGTGATTATTATAAAGTAATAGATAAAATAAAGAAACATAAATTAGAATTCGTAAACAGAGTGAATATCTAATAAGTTATTTAGCAAGTGAGTATCTTATTCTTCAACCTAATGTTTAATCCAACACAAATGACCATCAAATTAGTAAAAAGAAGTACGGATTCGAACTCCGTTATGCAGCATCTGCTAGAAAACTAGCAATGCTTGGCTTAAAAAATTGCAAGCAAGGCAAGATCTTCGCATGTCTCACTTGAATTCTGCTCGACTGCCAGCTTGATAACGTCGTTGTTGGTAGTCGATTTTCTTCCGAAGCGAGGTTCATCTTCCAGACTTTCATTTCCAGAAGCAAAAGCTATAGTACCCTTCCCAAAAACTTTACCAAATTTTAAAGTTTTATTTATAGCAAACTTATCGAACACATTTAATGATACTTCTTAATATAAGCCTTTAAATGCACAAAAAATTGCCCCACTACTTTATTATCCTTTTATTCATTCAGTATATAGGTAGTGAATTATTTTTAGACTTAGCTTAAGTTTGTTTATATATAAGATAATTGTAATTTTCTTTTATTTGTTGTTTATGATTGTGCAATATAGAATTAGTTTATTTTCTTATTTTTCCTGTGATATAAATAAATATATCATTTATTCAGCCAATATAATGTAGCTTAGCTCAAGTGTGAAAATGGAATTAAGTCCACACGCCTTCGTCACTTATATAATCTTCAATATTAAAATATGATTTTGTACTAGGATGATTTTAACATATTTGTTAAAACTATGTGGAAAGAAACCCATAATACGGAAACGCGAGATCCTAATTTATAAATTGCACGTAGTGCTCTTTTTAACCGACTTCAAAAAAGGAGGAGGTTATCAATTCGTCTGTATTTTTAAAATATAAAGATTGTTTTAATGTTCCATATTTACGTAACTTTTACTGGAACAAGTTAAAGAATAGGATCAACTTCTAATTTATAGACAAGAAAGCTGTATATCGTCGAGGAATTTAATTACGGCCCACTTATTCGAAGTCTCCACACAGAATGTTGCGGTTGGTTCGCGGTTGGACTCGTATCGCCAGCCCTCCACTAAATGTTTTGGTATAAACATTACATCACACATATTTCCAGTTCTTGTTCTCTTATATTGAACTTATTTATTTATTTAAAAAAGGCACCGACAGCTTACATTAAAAAAAAACTACGTGCATACAAATTACACATGTCAGATGTCGAACTTCTTTGGCAAACTAATTTTTAAGTCTTGCTTATATTTCTACAAATATAAAACTTTAGATTTCCGAGACTAAGAGGGAATGAAATAGGAAGACATGTGAGGAATTTAATGAATTTAATTGTCAATATAATATTAAAAGTGTCGAAAATTAATAAAAATAATTTGTTGAAATGTCAAATGACGAGTTGTAAATAAAAATGCCACGTGTTTTTTGTCAATATTACGAATTATTAATTAACTTTTGTTTTTAAATCAAAAAGAGAATTTGACATATTTTTATTCTATAGTGTATGAAAAATATTATATTAAATTATTAAATAACGAGTAGCAAATTAGAATGCCACATTTTATTTGTAAATATTAAAACTACCTAACCTTCGAAGGAATTACCATAGAAATGCTGCACATCTTCGTGATGCCACTCACGCGTTTTATCTCTAAAAAGTGTACTCTCATACGCCTAGCAGTTTCACAACAAAAATTCTGACTAATGATAACAGGTTTTAGAATTAAGAGGTAAGCCTACTTACTGGCAGCCTAAACATGATATTATAATAAGATTACACTAGGTCGGGGAGAATAACCATACAATGTAAAGAAAAGAAAATAAGAAAATTTTGCTTTAAAGTGAAACTTTTTTATTTCACAAGTTTTTCGTGCATCTATATACACTACAGGCAAGTAGAGGTAAAGTGAAAGGCACGAGGTAAAGCAGCCAAGGCCAATATGGTGTCGCCACATCCACTGTTTTATTTGCATCGTGTTTTCATAAAACCAATATTTTTTTATTACTCACTGGTTTCTGATAATTACTATTTTATTATATTTAGTTTTGTTACGCTGGAAAAGGTATTTAGGCACTTCGGCTAGCGTCGGGGATTGTGGTTGTCGCCATACCCATTTAAACCCAGCGGAACTCTTTTCATCCATTAGTAGGAACATCAGAGAAGCGCGCGCACATTCCTCTTTGATGAGTTCGGCCGAGAGTTCACGAAGGCGGCAAGACGGGTGCAAATATACGCCGCCTGGAACCCCGCCTGTGCCGGAGTTGCGAGAGAGCATCGACTGCGTTTCCCTCTCTCGCTCGTGGGTCTCTTTCAGCGAGATGACCGTCTCACAGAAGAGGACGACCCCCGCCCAGCATCTTTCACTGGAAAGCATCTGAGGTGCCCAGGCTGCACATTCTGCTAAAGCGTGGAGCGCTGAAACAACAGCGGCACCATACTCATGGCAGTCGGGTAACGCTTCACGGCCGAATACAGCCGTGTCCGGGCAGGACCTTCAACAGTCTAAAAGAGAGCGACCCATACTAGATAAGCCATTGTTCCAGGTGTGGGCGGATCACCTCCACAATGGCTACGCCCGCTAATGGGGACCGCAGATCCTCTCTCCACCTTTCAATCAGACTCCGGTATTCTCGGGCCCAGATGCTCCGGACCTCATCGGCATCAGGCTGCAGGCGAATTATTGTATTTCCTGAAATAAATGTTCAAATAACTCCATAATATTTAATTTTATTCAATATATATTTATATTAGTGTAGTTATAATACACTTTTAGATACCCTCTACCTTATATCGTGATAATATCTAATTAATCCTAAGATTGTCTACTCAGCGATAGGACCGCTTTTTTGCCATATGCTTAAATTAATGTATGTATTTCTTGCACGGATTGTGCTGTACAGTAAAGTGTATTCTCTCTCTCTTTCTCTAGGGTGTTGTAAAATATGTACTACGACTAGTACTCAGAAACAAAGTCAGCCTCAAATCAGGTGATGCAAAATAATTTAAACGGTTTATATTAAAGACATAAAGGGAATTTGTAGGTAGTCGAGGTGTAATTAATATTCATCCAAGTCAAGAATACATTAAGGATATTAACAATAGATGGATAACTAGCGTGTTCGCAGGAGCGTGTTATGAATATCAAACCGTATATATTAATATTGAAGGCAGTAGCCGTTTAGAACCCAAAGTGATCTGCGAACCAATTTATTTGTATTGTGTTATATATGGGACATGGTAATTTCTATGTAGTTCTTTAAGATCATATAAAAAATTTATGTCTTTCTATCGGACGTCGGATTACTACCGGCTTCCATGTGAGTGTAAAGTAAAAGGAGCTCGGCAAAGCAGCCAAGACCGCCTGTGACTCGCATCAGCTGTTTCACTTGCATCGAGGTTTTTTGTTACCTTGAGACTTGCACCTCTGTCGCATACCACAGGTTTTTTAAATTATTATTAATAATAAATCTTACTTCTTTTTTACTTATTTAATATAAACTAATTATACCTAGAAAATGTAATATTTTCATGTTACTTTACTATCTAAGAACTTTGCACTTTGTGTTTGAAATATTTTTTCTTTTCCAGTAAGTTTTACAGATGAGCGAACGGTGTAGCATTTAATAAACGTAACTGAACGTGGTTGTACAAAGAGATTCAAACTAGACTTTAAGGTTACTTTGAACAATAACAAAACAAAATTTTCTGTAAAGAAATTCTCAGTATTTGCCCGCAGTTGAGAAGTTGGCGGTACTCTCCAACCCCGTGTCTCGGAAAGCACATCAAGCCGTCAGTCCTGCATCTAACCTCTCTCCCGGCGTTTTGCTGTCCCGCTGGATTGCTGTCTAAGTGAGCTATAAGAGTTAGAGAACAGAGAGTGCACTTGTGTTATTGCACACAGTTTTTTACTATATTTGCCAACCCGCAGTGGAGCAGCCTGGTGGGTCAATCCTCTAAAACCCTCTCTCCTATGATTAAGGAGGCCTATGCTCAGCAGTGGCATGTTAATGGGCTGGTATGAAAAAATTTGCTGGTCTTTGACTCTCCTCCATAATCTAGGGTATAGGTACGTTGCAGTCTATTAATGGTCACAGGCCTCCTCTCTCATACAAGAGAGGGTTATCAGAGCATAGACCCACCACGACGCTCCGCGGGTTGGCAGGTATAGTAGACAAGTGCAGCCTCTATTCCTCCACTCGTATAGTCCGACGTGACGGCAATCCGACACGACCGGAGAAGGATCTGGCGCAGGACCGACGGCTTAACGTGCTCTCCGAGGCAAGGGAGAAATATTGAGAAAATCTTATTAAAAAACTCAATATCCATTTTTGATTTGGCTCGACCCGGGACTCGAACCCAGGACCTCATGACTGAGGCCGAACATACTAACTTACACATAGCGTTACCAGGTCATATATATATAAATATCATCTTTTAGTATACAGCAGTTGACTTAATAAAATTTTCACGCGACCAATGATTACGATATTTTTCTCAATGCCCTTGATTAATGGTGAGAATGGTGTGATGGTAACTAGAACCTTCTTTTTGCGCTGGGAAATGCCTTTACGCACCCCGATGAAAGACTAATTCCATCGGGAGTGTGGGAATCACTGATAACTGAATACCCACTAAAACCCAGCAGATCCCTCTCCATCCATGAGTGAGATCACTAGAGGTTCCCTAACTGCATTCCACTCTAGTGACCCGAATGGTACCGACTTTGAGGATCTACCACTCAATAGAGTGAGACATGAAGTGCATAAGTGCGACTTCTGCCACCAAGCCTCCTCCGACGGCGAGGGAGAGCTCCAGCCTCTTGCTCCCTTAGCCTCTCATTTGCCTCCTTCAGCGAGATGACGGTCTCGCAAAAGAAGGCAACCGCCCTCCAACCAACTTCACTGGCGAGCATTACCTCAATTATACTCTCCAGTGAAAGATCTCCTCTAACCAGCGACAATAAGATATGCCGCTGGGGTGCCCACGCTGGACAATCCGCCAGGGTATGGTGCACCGTATCTATAGGAGCACCACACTCATGACAGGCGGGCGTTTCCTCACAACCACCGACCTGGTGCAAGTACATGCCGAAGCAACCATGACTGGCAAGCACCTATACCAGACGGTAGGAAAGAGATCTGTGCCTCCTGGTGAGCCAGAAAGAGCATACACTCGGTCTTAATGATACCTCTAAACCCAAACTCCGAATCCTTTCCATGACCAGGTTTGTGCCAACTTCAGCAAGAAGGGAGGCCTTCTCATAACTCCTACCTCAGGCCGGGATGAGAGTATCGTCCGCGTAGCATACCAATCCTATCTTTGGTAGCAGCGGGCAACGCAGTAGCCAGTCGAAGCCAATGTTCCATAACACAGGCCCAAGCACTGACCCCTGCGGCACTCCGCGAACCACTCGATGCCGGAACAAACAACCGCCACTATCCCATAGGACCTTTCGATACTGGAGATAGGCCACCAACAGCCTCCTGAGATATGAAGACAAACGATGATATCGCAATGCCTCCAAAACTGTCACATGTGAAAGATTATTGAAGGCATTCGCTATATCGAGCGAAACCGCCAGGATCACCTCCCCATTGGTAACTGCTTCATCTGTCTGCCTTCACAGGAGTTCCAGACCATCGATGGTGACACGACCACGTCGGAATCCAAACTGAAATCTCGACAGCCCGGGTCCTATCACTTCAAGTTGCTGAACGATACGAGAAGCCAGGATCTTCTCGAAGATCTTTCCCATCTCACTCAGTAAGATAATAGATCTGTATCCGGATGAAGAGTTTAAAGGACGATCTCCTTTCTGCAACAGACACAATCTTCCCACCTTCCAGATCTTTAGAAATTGACCAACGACGAGGCACTCATCGAACAGCTCCCTAATCCACCCGCCCATATATTCCCAAGCAAGGAACAGAACCCGGCCTGGAATGCCATCTGGGCCCAGCCCAGTTTTTCTCGTCTTCAGGCGCTCGACAACTAGGCCAACCTATTCATCAGTTATGGGAGGGGGCCTAGTTCTCATCTCTTCAGCCATACCGAGAGGAGCCATAATAGGGGGGATCAAAATTACAGGAGGCCCCGGAAATAGTTCGCCTACTAATCGCCTAACACGATCCGGCTCAAGGTACCTAGAACCAACTAATTTAGTATTTTAACCTCTTACTACGTTATTGTACATGAAATTATTATTTTTTTACCTTAATTTATAATATCTACTGTTACAAATATTACTAACTTTTAGGTCTTGGTTAATACGTCAATACCATGGCAACTGGTTCAGAATATTCTGGCATATTAATTGCACAGATTGTCTCAAATACAATCTACATAAAACAATTCTTATCTATGTAACTTTATACGTCATTTTTAAAAAAAATACTTTATAATTTGCCATAAGTATTTTAATTTGCCAAGTAATTAAGTAACTCGATGATGATGAGTATTCCGCTGTATTTTAATTAAGTTTATTTTTAAAGTACCTTTTGCTAAAACCAATTGTCTTTTTACATATAACCCAGCAAGCGTTGTTTTGCCATATAATAACTATTATCTATATTAAACAGTAAGAGGTATATAATAGACTACAACTACTAAGTTGACAGCAAAACACAAAACCACGCTTCGCTTTGACTGTGATCTTTCCTGATGATAATTGATGATAGTCTCAGATAGAAGTGCGCTAACGTGGTATGAGGTACTTTACCTCTTATTGTTTATACACACAGCATCGTACCACAATGCCAATATTTGCATGGCAGTACGATTTTGCTAGTAGGGAGGTGAGCTTCTAAATTCTTCCACATGTCCAGGCGCAAAAAATTTAAAAAATCCCTTTTTTAAAATTTCTTTTATTAGCTCTGCCACCAAACCCAGTACCTCCACTAATTGCCTCATTCGTCTGGTTGTTAGATTGTTTGGCCACAGACATGAGGTTATGGGTTCGAACCACGGGTTGGGCTAACTCAAAAATGGATATTGAGTTTTCTATTAAGATTTTCTCAATATTTGTCTCAAGTTGGGAAGTTGACAGTGTTCTTTACCCCCGTACCTCGTAGAGCAAGTTAAGCCGTCGGTCCTGTGCCAGATTTCTCTCCGGTGGTGTCCGATTCCCATCACATCGGACTATGAGAGTGAAGGAATAGAGGGTACACTTGTGTACTATGACTGCATTGGTACAGCATAATGGATCTATGCTCTAAAAACCCCCTCTCCTATGAGTGAGTAGGGCTGTGCCCAGCAGTGGGATGGTAATGAATTGCTACTTACCTTACCTCTTCTAGCCAAAGAGGTTTATTGTGTTTTTGCTCTATCGACATTATGAATCACTATTTTGGAAGGATATACTAAAATAATACAAAAAGAAACTCACACCTTGAATTTTTAATTATGACAGCCTTGGTGTCGCAATGGTGCAAGAACTTGCTTTGCTAGCAGCAGCTCCCGGGTTCGATTTCTGGAAATTGCATTTTCTAATTTGTCTGAGTCTGGTCTGGTCGGGACGGGGGGGAGCTTTGGCCATGGCTAGTTACCACCCTACCAGTAAAACCGTACCGCCAGATAAAGAGATTTGTGTTCCAGTACGGTGCTGTATAGAAATCATAAGAGGTAAATTGCCTCTTCACAAGTAATTCCCATCTTAGATTTTATCATCACTTACTATCAAGTGTAATCACAGGTCTTATAAGATTACTCTCATAATTATAATACCGACTGTTTCATAATATAAGTGAAACCATATTCACTCAATTTCCTGAGCGCCATAAAAAAAAATTCTAAGTAATTCCGCAGTACTTCACGTGGTATAAGATTAATCTTCTACAGTAAATTCTCGTTAATATCCTGTGAATACAATTATTATTTTCACAATCCGACGCCCACTTGACGTGATGAATATAACATTAATCTTCAGAAGGTATTCTTCCAATTATGTTTTCCCATAATGTGGGTGAAATAGGATTGGAAAATTTTAATAAAAAAATACTACACAGCTGACTTTGTCCATTTATNGAAGACAAAAAAGCGTGGGAGTGAATGAATTGCTCTATATGTATATGGATATAGAATAAATTTTAAATAAATATTGTAATGATGATAACAAAAAAAGAGTTTGTTGTGGGCTCTTCCCAGATCAGGGCGCGACGGAACCCTCTTAACTTTAGATTGTAAGTCGTTCTTTAATGTTATCATCAGTCATTCATTTAAATAATAAATAGAAAAAAAAACGATATTTGACGATTCAAAAGTGCTGTAATAGGCCTACTTGAATAAAGATATTTTGACTTTGACTTTGACTAATTTGTCTGAGTCTGGTCTGGTCGGGACGGGGGGGCTTTGGTCGTGGCTAGTTACCACCCTACCAGTAAAACCGTACCTCCAGACAAAGAGATTTGTGTTCCGGTACGGTGCTGTATAGAAGTCATAAGAGGTAAATTGCCTCTTCACTAATAAGCGCGTTCCCATCTTAGGTTTTATCATCACTTACTATCAAGTGTAATCACAAGTCTTATAAGATTACACTCATAATTATAATACCGACTGTTGCATAATGTAAGTGAATATTCACTCAATTTCCTGAACGCCTTAAAAAGAATTCTAGGTAATTCCGCAGTACATTACGTGGTATAAGATTAATCTTCTACAGTAAATTCTCGTTAATATCCTGTGAATACAATTATTATTTTCACAATCCGACGCCCACTTGACGTGATGAATATAACATTAATCTTCAGACGGTATTCTTCCAATTATGTTTTCCCATAATGTGGGTGAAATAGGATTGGAAAATTTTAATAAAAAAATATTACACAGCTGACTTTGTCCATTTATTGTCTCTTCAATTAGATATAATTTTTCGTTTAAAGTATATAAGTAATTACGTCGATTTGTTTAATAATAGTACCAGCTTTAAATATATATATAACACAATAGTAGTAAACTACTTTTACTACCTTCGAAACCGAGCGATGTACCCCCGGGTGCCCTCGGGTTTCATTAAAAAAGTAAATAATACGACGATAGTCAGACCCCAAAACCGACAACCTAATCACGGGATCTCTAAAACTATTAGCGGCTCTACGAACTTCTTTTTGCAAACTTTAGTGCCTATAACAATAGTGCTATATATTCATTGTACTTTTCGCTAAAAGAAAACGACGTGAGGCAACCTGCATATCCCAGAAGTTATTTTCGGGTAAATGTAGCCTGCCAACCTGAAGCGAAGCAGGGTGCCTTAATACTTGTTTTTGTCGAGATATTCGAATTTTATTTTAATAGTACTGTACGGGCCAATTCCCTACTTACCCTCAACAATAAATGCTGCATATATAAAGTATAAAAAAGGTCAATAGCAGCCCATTAACGTCCCACTGCTGGGCACAGGCCTCCACGCTCATATGGGAGAGGGTTTTTAGAGCATAGACCCACCACGCTGCTCCACTGCAGATTGCTAGGCACTGCCTCGTTGGTGTAGTGGGTTCGAATTCCGGGTAGGGCCAGTTCGAAATCGATATTGGGTTTTCTAACCCTGGGTCGGGCTAATTCAAAAATGGATATTGGATTTTCTATTAAGATTATCTCAATATTTGCCCGAAGTTGGGAAAAATTTGGCGGTGTGATCCACCCCCGCGCCTCGGATAGCATGTTAAGCCGTCGGTCCTGCGCCTGTTCTCTCTCTCCGGTCGTGTCGGATTGCCGTCACGACGGACGGACGGATTGCCGGACTATGAGAGTGCAGGAATAGAGAGTACACTTGTGTGCTATGCCTGCCAATACATAGTATAATAGTACAATTTTGATAAAATAGCAACTAAAATGATACTAACTACGTACATTACTGTCTGTTTATATTACCCAAAATGTAGTCTTACGATGACGTGCACAATGCGTTTTGAATTATTATTTAATTAAATGCAAATATTCTCCATTATTACACGTATATTAGTAAAATAAACTCTACCTTTAAAGGAAAATGTAAAAGAGGTGTAATGTTTCTGTTGTAGAAATATCATGTCACTAATAAAAGTTATCTATAGGTATAAAGGACGCTTCAAGGGAAGGCGATAGAAAATCTATTCGCTTTGACAGTTTTTGTTTATCCAAGAAACGTAGCGAGAATATATTCTGTGTGACAATGATTTTCTTTTGTAAGAATTTCGGGATACATTCATGAGGCGAGACGTCGAATAAAACCGCTTGTCAGAACTTTTACGCTTTTAGATATAATATTATATCCTTTTGAGCTCTGCTCAATGGAAATACTTCAGAAACTTTGATTTACGGTTGTGATTTAGCCTATACAAGCGAAAAAATGTGAAGCACAATAAACCTGTAGATCTGGTATTTATCAATGTTGTAAAAAAATTCATAAATTCTACCTTCACCAGGTAAAAATTTAATATGAATTTAAAGGTTTTAAGCATGTTTCTACAACAAACTAACAGAAAACGTTCTAAAGAAGTCAATTAATAAGTTTAATACCTTTCCTGATAAAACGGTAAAACTATACTGGAATTTGAATTATTACATAGACGATAGAAAAGCCTGAGAACGAATTGCTCTGACGAATATTATAATGATGATAAAAATGTTGCCTTGAATAAAAACTATAATATATCATTATTATTATTTATCACATCTTTAAATAATTTCATACAAATTTTTCATAAAATGTAAAATAAAAATATGTGTACAAAGTAGGCACGCGCTTTTTTTTTAAATATAAAGATCAGAGAACTGCCTCATTGGTCTAGTGGTTAGCATGTTCGACTACAGACATGAGGTCCTGGGTTCGAGTCCCGGGTCGGGCCAATTCAAAAATCAATATTGAGTTTTCTATTAAGATTTTCTCAATATTTGCCCGAAGTTGGGAAGTTGGCGGTGTGATCCACCCCCGTGCCTCGGAGAGCACGTTAAGCCGTCGGTCCTGCGCCTGATCTCTCTCCGGTCGTGTCGGATTCCCGTCACATCGGATTATGAGAGTGAAGGAATAGAGAGTGCACTTGTGTACTAAGCCTGCCAATCCGCAGTGTAGCAGCGTGGTGGGTCTATGCTCTAAAAACCCTCGCTCCCCGGAGTGAGGAGGCCTGTGCCCAGCAGTGGGACGTTAATGGGCTGCTATTTACTTACTTTTTATAAAGATCTTATTTTTAAGTCTGTACCGTATTTGTATAAACTTGTCTACTGCTTAACATATGCTGTCAGAAATAATTAAGAAGTAACACCTTATAAACAATATTACAGGAGTAACATTAAAAACAATTTACACATTGAATTTAACATCTCTCGTTTCTAATTTTACTAAAATATTTGTAGATTGTTATGGATATAAGCGTAAATGTATTTTTTGTAACTCCGATGGCTCGAAGTCTAATATATATTTTTTTTGTATAACAGACCTATAACAAGTGCATTGTTAAATTTGATATGGATTTAATCAACTTAAGAATAGTAGACTAAAAATAATTTTCATTGTCGTTACAATTGATATTATTTTAATTAATAAATTATTAAAATTATATTAATTATATATTATTTAAATTCGGATCACTGTGGCCAACTGGTTTAAGTTATGCTTAAAGATCTTTATTCTTAAAAGATAAAAATCACTTCATGAGAGATTAAAAACACAATGCATACTTTAGGTTAATAAAAACTCAAAATATTAATTTATTAAGGGCAACTAACAAATATCACATTTACACATAAAAAAATAAAAATTTACTTAAATAAAGTCGTGGTCAATGTACATTTTAGTAAAAGTTACATAATTTATTAGCTAATTAGCTATATAATCAATAATTTTAAAGAAGCAAGTGTTGATAATGTAACGATATATTTACAAATTTAAAAATATTACAATAATTAAATTTTCTTACTTTAATATAATTTTATTCAAATTCAAAACTGTTTATTTTATCGTCAAATGTATGTATATATTTTATGTTACCATCTATGCAACAGCAACAACTTAAATAACAAATTTAAAGAGGTATACACTTTAGCAGCATGTTTTTAAAATAAATATAAGATTTTTCACAAATTATTTTATCTGGGAAACTATTATAATAAGTTTGTCCTTTTTTTAGGTTTTTCTTAAAACAAGTCTAAAGTACAGTAAAAGCCTTTCTGAATTTGAATAGGGAGTGAAATAAGCAACAAATACTGAAACTATATCCAGTCTAGGTATTAAAAAAAATACATTTGGCATTTAACAACGAAATCTCTACAAAAACAAACAGTGAAATGTGTAAATTTAGAGTGATATTTGTTCATTACATGAAGCAATAATGAAGCTTCACTTCTAATACATATATAGTACACACGTGTAAGTTTTATATTTATCTTACGTTAACTCTCATTTTATTTACTTTATTAGTAATGCCGCAAAATAAGCAGACCCAAAAAGGGGACTCACAAGAGCCAACAAACTCTAGAAACGCCTGAAATAAACAGATAAAGGCAATTTGTCGTTTGTTTTCTGTTAAATCTATTGGACGGATTTATATTTATAGATATTGAAGGTCTCGGGTTCGATTTCGGTTAAGGACATTGTATTTTGTTCTTTTTTTATTTTAAGTTCGGCTTTCATTTTCCTAAACTTTTAGCCTTTAGGCTACCCTACCAAATTCGAAAATTTCACTAAAATCGTTATGTAAGAATATTACAATTTAAGATATAATATTTTTAATTTATTACAATACAGCTATTTAGTTTTATTTCGTATAAAAATCAGATGTTTTATTTGTATACATTATATTATAAAAGAAACTCGTTTGTATATATACTTCTACCAAAACATGATATTATTTTGCATCCGTCCGCTGAAGACCATTATTAAGGTTGAGCTAATTAACCTCACAACAACTTTTAATTAAGCCCTAAAAAGACATGCATTTTTCAAGCCAATGTTTTTACCGCTTGTGTATGAGTTATTTAGAAATAGGAAACAGAGAAATGTTGTCGGGATTTTAAATAAACTTCGAAAGGCTTCACCCCCAAGATCTGGGTATATAAGCCTATACCATTTATTCAAGGTCTATTAACGTCTTATTGTTGGGCACAGACTCCTCACTTACAGGAAAGAGGGTTTTGAAAGCATAGACCCACCATGATGCTCCACAGCGAGTTGGCAGGCTTCACATACCCCAGAATGATTTCCGGGCTTTGCAGGTTTTCTCGCGATGTTTTCCTTTCTTTTAAAAAGTAAAATTATTATATTAAGCACCCAAATTTCATATTATAAAGAAAAACATAATAGTGCTTGATCGAAGTACATGTCCGAGACTTCTTTGAACGAAATTCTCGCATCTCATCTCTAGACCATCATGACTTTTCATTTATTTAAACAAACAATCATTTAAATCATCACAACGTGGAAAGTTTAAAATAATCTGGTACTCAAGGGAATTCCATTTGCCAAGGCCAATAAATGAGAAACACAAGTTCAGCGATGTTTACCCGTACTTGTGTGAGATCCCAATCAAACATGTCGAGTACCATTTAAAAATGAACTTAAATTCTTTGGGACAAAGACTTAAATCGCAGTTTCACGACAGTTTTCCGTCACAATAAAATGTGAATACTTCTTACAAATTCAGACCTCGAGATGTTGCTACTAAGCAAATACCGAAGTTTCAAGGGAATATCTTTTGGTAGATTCTACAAAATTGAGTTTAGATGGGCGTGCGTAGAAACTTTCCTCAAAAGTACTGTTAGTTTTAGTTAGAAGTCTTTGTGAACGTAATTGAAATTAGTTTATTGTTAGGGTACCGTAGTAAAAAGGCACTTATATATACGCCATTATCGTTTATTCTTGGTTCCAGTTGCAAACTTTTGTTTGACAATTTATATCTCTGAAAACCGTATATTATGAGATTACTGGACTGTTTTCTTAACTGTTAAAAAAATTCAAGAGTAATTCATCTACAAGAGTAATTCAACACACTCGCACTGCCCTATGAGGATGGAATTTCCTAAAATTTTCCTTTGACCGTTTCCATTTCGTCGAAAAAAGAGGTTTTTTGACCGTTATATACCATAAAAGATATATTTGTATATATTTTTTTAATTAAAATAATTGAATTTCTTAAAGTAACGCCCCCCTAACCCACCTTGCGGGTTCTTAGTCCGTCGTCCGTCGTTGTCGGAGAATAAGAGAGAACCGAGAAGCATAAAGCACAGGGGCGTAGGGTTCTCCGCCGACATCGTTATTAATTAGATCCATTATTTAATTTCTTATTCTGTGGGCGTTCATGGGTATTGTTGGTGCAATCAAACACTGTATTAATTAACTCGGTTTATAATGTTCAATCACTTAATGTTCCCGATATCAATTTACACAAACTCATTAACACTAATAGCTAGGAACGCGACAGTTTCAACAGTTGACTGTTCCGATCGAGCGCTACTCGACAACTGTCGAGTGACTCCCGCCGGACTGCCACCATTGACTCTGTCGACGCCGATAGAGGGCGCCAGCGTTCCACAGATATCTGCCCTCCGACATATATAT
>JACTOM010000007.1:48485-68977 GCA_015832385.1 Elymnias hypermnestra | reverse complement strand
AAACAAAACTATACGACAAGAATCTGGCGCATTAGTGACGATGAGTCACCCGGCTCAGCTGTGTGAACCGCTTCGTTCGCCTATTGTGTTAGAAAACCAGTCCGTCCAGAGCACGCGACACACTGCCGCCTCGATTGACATGCCACGGTCAACTTCAAAACAAAAATTAATAACTGTCGCCCCGTCAGATGTAAATTGTATATCCACTAAAATTAAATCTGGAGAACCCGTTACGACCGACGAACTTAGTCCGAATCCTAAAGAAAAATCTTTGGCTGAAATCGTTAGGGAAGGAGAGTGGAAATCGCAGACGCAGAACGAGGAATGGATTCAAATACAGAGGAAAAGACTTCGTAATCGCTTTGTGGGCCAAAGAGGAAAAGCTATTTTGGAACCTGGACACAATTTTAAAGCAGCTGAAATTAAAATTCCTATTTATATTTATAATGTTGCTAAGGGAGTGTCTGTGTGTGACATAAAGGCCTACGTCAAATCAAAGTTGGACGTTGATGTTTTGATAGAAAAAATGAATATGAGGCTTGAAAAAAACTATGATTCATATAAAATATATGTGCCCAGCCATAAATTGGAGAAATTTATGTCGGAAGACTTTTGGCCAGAGGGAGTTGCCTATAGGCGTTTTGTAGACTTTAAGCACCGTGAGAAACATGGGGACTTGAAGCTAGGAGTAAGACATCAAAGACAATGAGTAGTAAAGCCAAACTAATTAGCTTTAACTGCAAAAGTATAGTTAGATCTGTTAATTGTGTGCGTAATTTGTGTCGTACAGCCGACATAATTGCGGTACAAGAGACCTGGCTGCTGCCACATGACCTCGTTTTTCTGGGTAACATTGACAATTATTTCGGCTGCACAGGTACTTCTGCTGTAGACACATCAGCCGGTGTGCTTCGCGGGAGACCATATGGTGGAGTGGCGCTGCTATGGAGGAAGTCTATGTTTCCTAGGGTGACAATAGTGAAGTGTAGTAGTGTTCTGCTTGCAGCGATTAAGGTTGAGTCTAATGATTGCAGAGCCATGTTTTTCTCTGTATACATGCCCAGACTCTAGTGAAAATCTAGTGGAATTTACTGAATGTCTTAGTGAAATGACTGCTATTATAGAAAATCGTTTTGTACCGAACAAATGTGGTCGTGTGTAGATATGGACTTTTTATCATCGGATAGTAATACTTTTGTAAGTGATGCACATGGCTGCCAGCGCTGGCTGGATCATTGCATGGTGACCAGTGCCGCTCGCCCCTCAGTTTCTTCAGTATCTATATTGTATGATACCTATTGGTCTGACCACTGTCCGTTACTAATACAATGTAATTTGAATTTCACAACACTGAAACTTGTTGAATCAAACATCTGTGTGAATAAAATTGCTTAGGGAGAGCGTGACGGTGGGCAGATATATAGGTATCATAATGACTGCAACACCGAATTAAAAAAGTTAGACTTTCCTCCAGAATTTATAGAATGCAGTGATAGTATGTGTAGCGATGTGTACCATAAACTTTTGTTAGACAGGATGTATGATAAAATCATTCATATCCTTTCTGAGGCCGCAACTCGTAGTTATAATGTCAATGTTAATGATAAGCGTAGATTTGCGAAATGTACAACTGCAGTTAAAGCCTCGCTTTTTAACGCTTTCTGCCAGTCATTTTATACATGCGGTCTGTGGATCAACTTCACTCAGCGGGTATACAGCGACCTCCGTGTGCAATACTCGTACAACAATGCATTCAGGATGCTGATGGGATTGCCACGTTATTGCAGCGCCTCCGCCATGTTTGCAGAGGCTCATATAGATGGTTTCGCCGCCATCATGCGCAAGCGTAGTGCCTCGCTACTCCGGCGGCTGCGTGACAGTCCTAACAGCATTCTGCGTGCATTGGCAGATCGGTGGGACTCACCGATGCTCGCACACTGGGTGCAATTGCATGTCACGAGATAAATGACGAGTGTCTGTAATGTTAAGGATTACTAACAAAGTTTTATATAATTTTAATTTTGATTCAATTTTAGTTTTATAATTATTAATTCTATTTTAATTTTAATTTATTAATAATTAGGCTTAGATTTTTAAAATTACATGTTTAATTTACTAACCTTACTTAGAAATATATATTATTATTATTATAAAGATATATAATATATTTTATGGCCTATAATAGAAATCGACACGACAAATTGATGTACTGCCCAATGGTCTTGGTCGAGCGCAGTGCGGCCTGCAGACATACAGGTGAGAGGAACGATGAATATGGTTAAAAATACAAAAGTTTCATTAAAAAAATTGTATTTATTATAAAAGTGGCCTGAAACAAAACTGTCATAACATTTGTGGCCCGCGCCAATAGTGTTTAGTGTGCGATAGACATATACCATTAACATTAAGTAAATACTTAAATGTTAATCAAAAAAGTTTTTGTTAATAAATAACTATTCCATACCGTATTATATTAATATACATAAGATAAATAATTACGTTAGCTTATCTCAAGGTAAATCATTTCAATAATAAATAGTTCAACATGGATTACTTTCACTTCGGTCCTGAGACGCTTTTTTTTCACGATGGTAGGAAGCTTTATTTTGCAGGCACCTAGTATTTTCTAAAATTTACAACAAACTGTTGAAATTTTTAATAAAAAGTTTTAAATGTTACGCAAAGCAAAAATTCAACAGTGTTCCGGCTCAGTTATTCAGTGTCCTGTTGAAACACGTTAAATATTTGAAGCTAGCTCAAGTATGCAAGGCACTTGTTTTAAATTCAGCTCTCATGTTACTAGACAATTTAAAACAGCCCCATGGCAACAGTTTTTCATAAACTTTTCTCGTTGCTTCTAATTTTTCGAAGTGAAAACTGGTTGAAATAACTTTAAGATGTAATTTTAACACTTATTATTATTTTATACTCTTATATAACCAGATATTATCTCTCACGTGAAACAACAGACCAAAACAAGTAGGTAATTAAAGTAATGGTCTTGCCCCACGTACATTGAGCTGTTATCAAATTATTCTAATGTATACACATACACTAGTGATAGTCACGGCTGTTCGCGGTGGCTAGATCATTGCATTGTGACTAGTATGGCTAAAAAATGTATTTCGAACATTAGCATAGTCAACTATGTGACCTGGTCTGATCATTATCCCTTGGAAGTCGATTGTAATTTAAGCGTAGGCTCGGTTCAAGTAGAACCTATGCAGTCTACGAATACTAATACAACAATTTAGGGAGTAGGAGATAATGATCAGATAAAGTTATCTATGGAGATCTGTAACAACAAGTTAAAATTTATAGATTTCCCTACAGAGATGACAGAATGCAGTGGTAGAAAATGTGCTAAGCCTGAACATAGGGCAATTATCGACAAACTATATGGGGACATAACGGGGAGATTGCAGGACGCTGCTAAAGCTAGTTAGCTTATAAAACCTGGAGGCCACTTACCACATAGACAGACCACTCGGCATAAACTAATCAATGCGAGATAATTAATAATAAAAACTACGATTTTTTATCTATGTTCACATTACAATATTATGTATAAACGTATATATATATATATATATATATATATTGNTATATATATATATATATATATATAAGAGAGAAAGGAGCATAAAGCATAGGGGCGTAGGGTTCTCCACCGACATCGTTATTAGTGGCATCCATAAATCCATACTGTGGGCTTTGGTGGGTAATGTCGGTGCAATCAAACATATCGGGAACACTTAATGTTCCCGATATCAATTTACACAAACTCATTAATAATAATAGTAGTTATTACTTCACTATTTGAATTTATACAATTCAGCACTATTTCTCTTCAAAACAGGCAGGTGGCAAGAAAGTCTTCACAAAATAATTCCGGTCGTTAAAGTTACCTGATATTGCATAACATTTCGAAATATCATCCATTTTTTTTTGTATTTCTAAGTGTCGCCACTATTTTACTCAATGATTCCTAACATTTCAAAGCTATTAATGTTGAGACCCAACTATCTATAGTCCAACACACATCAAAAGAAAATATTCAGGTCTTTGCGAAGTTGTAACCTTGCATATGATTATCTATTACTCAATTAATGTTTAAAAAATCCATTAGCAAGTGTCATCGCCTATAAATTTAAATTATTGAACGTAAAGCTTATCATCTATCCTAAAGTGAATGGCGCTCGGCAGCCAACATGACGGCGTCCATGGGTCACATCCGCTGACCGTGTGGCGTTTATTTTCTTACTCATTCGTCCACATTTAAACAAGTTTTATTTGCGCCGTGGCCCATAAAAAACACGCTGTTTTTTAAATATATTTTGTATAATTTTATATATGCGTAATGTAAATATTTGATAAAAAAAATTAGCGCGCCATCCATTGATACTGTATTTTTCAAATACATTTTATGTTGGACTGGACATTTTTCTGATATGAGCCAACTCCTCCCACCAGATAAATAAGAAAATGTAATTTTCTAAATTTGCCTTGTCAAGAATCAACTTTGAGACCTCGCATATATACAGTATACTTCATGCTAGGAAGAATTTTATTAGAATTTAAGATATTTGTAGAATTACATTATTACATCAAACTAAAATATAAAATAGATTATTTTATCATAAATAGTGTCATATATAATCATATCAAATAAGAATGTCGATATACTATTTTCCATCAATTAATTTGCCACATTACAAATATGGCTAAGGTTGAAACGCGATAATGAATTTAGACAGTTATCATTATCATTAGATCTTCCAAAACATATACTTGCGGCAATAATTCTTATGTTATTTATATAAATATATATAACTGCCTCATTGGTCTAGTGTATGGAAGTTCATTGAAAAAATATCGATTTTTATTTTCATTTTAGCATATAGTGTTATATCGACTATACTTTGCGATATATCCAACAAATATAGCCATTTAACATCTGATGACATCATTCTGATGGAATAGAGCTACCGAACATAGAAAGATAAATATTAAAATGCCACATTGCAGATTTACAGGAATAAGTAGATATCGATATTACATTCGATACTAGATGATTCGATCCTATATTAGGATTGAAGCGAGATATCGCGTACATGTATCGATATCCCATCAATGTAGAGTCCCTTTTTATGCCACGTAAATGCTTTTACGCACTTACCCTGACCAGAATAAGTCAGGACTCGGCGAGGGAGGAGACCTTGCAATACCCACTCAAACCCAGCGGAACCGTCTTCATACGTAAGTGAGACACCAGAGGTTCAGCGTGCGCATTCTTCTCTGGTGCCCCAAATGAGTCCGACTGATGATTCATCGAGGCAAGAGCAGGTACTTAAACAATCGCCGCCACGTATCCTGCCTCCGTAGGTGACGAGAGGGAGCATCTATTGCCTTCTTCATCTCTTGCTCATGGGCCACCTGTAAGGAAATTACAGTCTCGCAGAAGAAGGCCCTTCTGCCCAACATCTCTCACGCGCCTACAATGCTCTCAAGCGAGAGTCCCCCGCCGATCTTCCAAGCGCAGCGACTGTATTGACAAACCGCGGGGCTAACCAAGCCAAATGCGCTTGAAAACCCCAGCGACCGTCTAGTAATAGGCCCAGATATTTCATCTGGAACCCCACTGTTACTGACGTGTCACAAACCGTTAATACAACCCGCCCCATGGGGGCCCCTTCGAGGCCCATGAAATAGCAGCGCCTCTGTCATAGTGGTGGAAAATTCCAGATCAAGAAGCTGGATTCGTTCCACTACCAAGTTTACTGCTTCTTCCGCGAGCAATAAGAAAAATTCTCTCAATATTATTTTCCAAATATAATTTAATAAAATAATTGTACGATATTGTTTAACTTACCCTACAGCTTTTATCTAATATAAAGCCCTATTTGGGTCATCTTTAAGCTTCCTGCCTATTTACTAGCGAAGGACATTTTTCTAATAATTTCATAGAAATCCTTAAACCCACGCTGGATTCTTATGGGAATTTCAAGGAAAATGGAAAATCTTAAAATGAACGTTCATTTTCCTAATAAAGCTATATTAGATCTATAGATATATAAGATCCTTTGACCTATAAACCTGTTTACACCGCATATTCCTTTTAAACAATTCATAATAGATGAGATTTTATTTAATGTTTATAAAATACAAGATTGTAGCTAATTACTGGGTAATTGTTCTACAGATTAACGCGTGTAATGGGTTTTTTTTTGTATTGGAATTAGGAAGTCGTAACTTCAAAGCAAAATTATATAATTGCCTACAAGGCCAGCGTACATTAATAATGTTCTTGCTTTCTAAATATAATACAAGTTGGTAAACGGCCACGCTGGCAAAATGTGCGATTACTAGTTTCGTTAACAGAAGTCCAGTGTTATATGTATATTTGGAAAATTAAATTTTCTTATTTATTCCTGACTCTGATTTTCTTATTTTCTTATTTATCTCTCCCTATGATTTTTTTTCCATGTATATTACATATACGACATAGTACAGAAAACCAACTAAATCAAAAATATGTAATGTGATGTCGTAACAGGCATATTTTTGTCCTGTTAAATGGCAAACGCTGGCTTAACCTTAAGAGCAAATTAATGTGCTACTGAATTGTACATCTTAATAAGATCGATAAAAAGTCTGAAACATGATATATTCATCTCTAGAAAATAACCCACTATAATTTTTATCTTTTACATCTTATTAAAATTTCTATAAAACCCCTTTGACCTATAAACACACAATTTTAATACAAGAAAACAAACTTGTAATGCCATATTTTAGAGTGAAGCAGGTTCAGAAATCATTTGTCGGGTTGAACATACGCATGTTTAATAAGATACCCGAATCACTTCTGGGTTTGCCTCCACATAGCTTTAAGGCAAAAAGGCATATTATAATGTTGACGATTATTTAAGCGACAAAGATGTATGGACTTGATTCCAGTTGCACATGAAAGCTAAACATATTGTAACGTACAAAAACTATGTTTAAAGGAGTAACAGTTGAGTTTCTTGTCGGTTTCTCCTCAGGGGAATCAACTTTCCGAATCTGTGGTAAATTTGTTACCAACGGACAGACTACTGACGATTCAAAAGTGGCCTTTGAGCCTACTTGAATAAAGAATATTTTGATTTTGATTTTTATGTGTTATTTATCAAGCTGTTTTACCCAATACAGTATTATTCCTCAAGCAATCAAATTCATTACAAGCGTTGTATATTTCATATAGATCAAAACTGGTCTTAACATCATTTCATTAAAATGGATATCTTACCAAAAATTGAAAAGGCTACGGCACAACGGCGAGCCGTACATCTGCGTAGACGCAGTTGCGGTGATTCAGCTAACAAAAACTAAATAACCTCTTACTAACTTAGCGCGCTTCCATGTTAGGTTGCATCATTATTTACCATCACGTGAATTAACAGAACTACAGCAACAAAAACAAAAGGTATGTTGCTAAAGGTATATTGGTATCAGCCTTGTATAAGAGTAAACCCAAATGACGTGGTAAAACTGCTCGATCGATTTCGTTGACTTTTTGTATGTAGGTATATATTCAACAATGTTTTGAATTGACAATTCACTCCAGAGTTTCCACTTTTCTCACAAAATTAAGTTTAATATAATAATTTACTTTAATGTAACAAGACAATTTCATTTCATTTAAATAGTAAATCGTGTGATATTTGATGTACGTTGGGTTAAATTTACATACATACATAGCATCACGCCTCATTCGCATAGGGGTAGGCAGAGACATCGTCCTTCCACTTGCCACGATCCTTGCATATCTCCTTCGCTTCTATCATTCTCATTGAACCTTTCACACAAGTTTGTCGGATACTCTTGACCTGCCCCTTATTTAAATTGTCCTGGAGTTGGTCCAGGAACGTTCGCCTTGCTCCTCTCCTTCCGAAGTTCCCGTTCACTCTTGATTTATAAATCCTTTTAGTCAGTCTACTTTCATTCATTCTCTCTACGTGCCCAAACCATCTAAGCATACCATTCTCAATTTTAGTCACTACATCTTCTTTTATACCACAACGTTCTCTTATCACACTCTTTCTTACTTTGTCACTCAATTTCAATTCACTAATACTTCTCATTGCTCTCATTTCTACCGCATTAACACTCCTGCATGCACAGCCAGTCTGGCCCTTTGAAACACCATCTGGCTATTCATAAAGGCGTGCAGAGCACCATTTACCATATTCCCTGCAAACACTCTCCTTTCAAAATCACTTTCACATGTTCCATCTTTTGTAAATTTAGATCCCAAGTATACAAATTATTTCACCTCTTCTACTTGGTCCCCATCTATCAAAATATTGACATTCATCATAGATTCATCTCTTTCAAAAAGCATAACTTTCGTTTTGTTTACATTCACTTTCATTCCTTTCCTTTTCAAAGCTTCATTCATAATATTTACCATCTCCTGCAGCAGATGATGTAAGTATTGCTTGATCATCAGCGTAGAGTAAACATTTGATGAGTAATTCATTCATTTTTAACCCATACATACTTTCTTTTATATCTGTCAAACACTTTCCATGAATAGGTTGAACAGCCATGGTGACGCAACACATCCCTGCTAAACACCTCTTACGACAGGAAACCACTCCGTGTACGCCCCGTATATTCTGACACAAGCAGCAGTAGAACCTCCATAGAGAGACTTCAAAGCTTGAATCACATTACCGCTCACCCCATACGTAGATAGCGTTGACCACCTCATTCCTCATCACTCGATCGATTGGGTTAAATTTAATTATTTTATATTTAATTACTGACATAGTTTTAGAACTATGTTTGCTAACTAATTGCTATTCGACAAAAAAAATATTTTAATAAAGGCGTTAAAAAATCGGTAAATATTCGGTTGATACCATCAGACAAGTACAGATTAATAAATTTAAATAACACGATGATATTCTAAAATATTCCTTTATTTCCCTAGTAATTAAAATATTTACAGAACAAATATATCGTGTATTGTTATAAATATGAAATGAGTTAAAAAAAATTGGCGCTGACTTTTATAAAAAGAGGACATTTTCATTAAAGTTACCTTCTAATGTTCCATGTTAACCATTCAATAAATTGCGCTTCTAATATTCGATTTAACCTTCTTTAGCGTAAGTAATAGCTACTTCTTTACCCAACTGTTGGTAGGTCTGCTCCATCATATTCTGAACTTTATCTTTAAGTTCTGGTAAATCATCTAGTGTCAATCCCTTTGTAGGGACTGCATCTAAGCATTGAACAATCACGTGGCCTGTAAATGTACATTTTTGTTAAAAAAAAGTTAAGTAGCAGCCCTTTAACGTATCCCTCCTGGGCATTGGGCTTCTCACTCATAGGGGAGAGGGTTTTAGAGCATAGACCCAACATGCTGGTCTACTACAGGTTGGCAGGCTATACATACTCGAGAATTACGCCCGGAATATGTAGGTTTCCTCACAATGTCATCCTTCAACGAAAACACAATGATGGATTGTAAGAAAAAAAAGTTTCCTGCCCAGGATTCGAATAAACAATTTTTCTAAACGAAAATCAATCTCACCATTAGGCTTTTACATTGTAAATAATATTTGTCAATTTTTTGACAGTACCTGTATAAAAATCTTTTTTTTCTATTGTATTTGTCAGAGTTTCCGTTAATCTTATAATGGGCTAGGTCGGTTCTATTTTAGATTTTTCCACGAGAAAGGAAAATTCGCCTCGTTAAAGTAAAACGAATGTTAATTCTCTTAAATTTATTACCTAGATAGAGCGCATAAAGGGCAAACAGAGAAAATGATAGAATCATGTGTTAAAGATACAAACATCTTGAGACCGACGTTCTTTGTTGTCAACTTTGTTGAAATTTAGGTGGCCTATAATTAGTTCTAGGGTTTGTTTGTGTTATCGATATAATAGTTAGTATAGTATTATACAATTTTTTCTCTATGAAATAATAAGGCAATGCAAACAGTAGCTTAGCTTGTAAAGTATATAGTCGAATTTGCTTTTATATTACATTTTCATGACCAATAAATTTAAAGAGAAGGAAGCAGCTAATGTTTACTCTACGCTGATGATCAAGTAATACTTGCGTCATCCGCTAACGAGCTTCAGGAGATGCTAAATATTATGAATGAAGCTTTGAAAGGGAAAGGAATGAAAGTGAATGTAAACAAAACGAAAGTTATGCTTTTTGAACGAGATGAATCTATGATGAATGGCAATATTTTGATAGATGGGGAACAAGTGGAAGAGGTGAAAGAATTTGTATACTTGGGATCTAAATTTACAAAAGATGGAACATGTGAAAGTGATATCGAAAGGAGAGTGAATGCAGGGAATATGGTAAATGGTGCTCTGCATGCTTTTATGAATAGCCAGATGGTGTCTCAAAGGGCTAGACTGGCAGTGCATGCTGGAGTGTTGGTGCCAACACTTATGTATGGTAGTGAAAGTTGGGTATGGCAGAAGAATCACAAAAGTAAAATAAATGCGGTAGAGATGAGAGCGTTGAGAAGCATGAGTGGATTAAAACTGAGTGACAGAGTAAGAAATAGTGTGATAAGAGAACGTTGTGGTATAAAAGAAGACGTAGTGACTAAAATTGAGAAAGGTATGCTTAGATGGTTTGGGCATGTAGAGAGAATGAATGAAAGGAGACTGACAAAAAGGATTTATGAGTCAAGAGTGAATGCGAAAGTTGGAAGGGGAAGACCGAGGCGAACGTTCCTGGACCAAATCCAGGACATTTTAAATAACGGCCAGGTCAAGAGTACTCTAAACCGACGAACTTGTATGAAAGGTTTAATGAGATTGAAAGAAGCCAAGGAGATATGCAAGGATCGTGGCAAGTGGAAGGATGTTGTCTCTGCCTACCCCTATGGGAATGAGGCGTGATGCTATGTAAGCAGCTAAGGCGAAATTATCAATCTCTTACCTTTGTTGAAGACGCGTTTCTTTGCATCTAAGAAATAATACGGCGACATTACTACAGGTACTATTGGAACTTGACAAGAAATTGCTAATATAAAGGCACCTTTTTTAAATGGTTGCAGTTTAGTAGAATCGCTACTCCTTGTCCCTTCGGGGAAAAACCATATTTTTGTCTAAAATTTAATAAAAGTATTAGAAGTAAACTGCCAGAAACCATGAAGGGAAAAATAAATAAGGAACTGTCATTAATAAAAGTAATAAGTAATAATATTACCTTATCTTTAAATAGGACTTCCGCTGATTTCTTTAAAACATTGTGAGCATCTTCAGGGTTTTTGCGATCAATAAAAATACATCCTGAGAGGTAAGCAGCTAAGCCATATGGTCCTGCGTACAATACTTCCTTTTTGCATACAGTTGCCAAAAATCTTACGACGTAGCCAATATTATACAAACCTAAAATAAAAAGGAACACATTATGGAATCATTAATGTACAATAAAAATTTTATGATTATTTCAATCAATTTAATACTCCTGAAGCAAAATAAAGAGCGGACCTATATTCTTTATAAATACTAACGTAATATGAAACTAATGTTATTTGTTTTGAGTTTATTATTGTTTATAGTGTTATACAATTTAACACAAGCTTTCAATTCTTTACGGAAAATATTCCAATGAGTATGAAAAAAAATTAAAAGTGCGTGTGTACAGAGTATACATGTCAGAAGTGAAACTTCTTTGACAAGCTAATTTTTAAGTCTTATTTATACAAATCTAAAACTTTAGATTTCCGAGTCTAGAAATTTCATGGTCTTACGTAAATTAATAAAAATAATTTATTGATATCTCAAATGACGAATTGTAAATAAAAATGACACGTGTTTTTGTCATTATTAATTAAAATTTAAAGTTTTACAAGAATATTTATGAAATATTTATATTTTATGAAAAAAAGTATATTAACTTTCAAAATTACGAGTGGCCAATTAAAATGCCACATGTTATTTATATATATTAAGCTACCTAACCAAACGAATTAGCATAAAATCGTTGCACATCTTCGTGACGCTAATCATGCGTTCCACCCCTATTTTTACATTTTAACATTTCGACAAAAGACCTTAAAAGAACTCGAAATGAGATAATGTTGTTCTGCACATGTTTCCTCATTCTCAGGAGAAAAGTTTTTTAGATAATAGACCCACTACACTGCTCCAACACAGGATTGCAAGCCACATATACCAGAATTGCCTCTGAATTACCTATGTGTTTCCTAACGATGTTTTCTTTTACATAAAAGCAGAATAGGATATCTTAAATATATTCATCATTCGTGTTACCTAAAACATCTATTGAAGACTGATGATTGCCAATAACAACAGCTCCTCTGTGTTCTGCAAGAGATTCTCCGTTTCTAATATGCCACGTTATTCCTAGTACTTTCGTCATATATTTTAATATTTCCGACAGAAACCTGGAAACATATATTAGATACTAGGTCTCCCGCGCAACTTTCTCTGTCTCACATAAGGAAGAGAGAGAACAGAATTGATTAACATAAAAAAAGTCATAGCGTTACCTTAAAAGTTGTTAAGTAACTATAAAGATTTACGCGGCGCACGCAAACTTTATTTATCGCTGATAGTATGTCATGATACAGTTTAATGGAAGCGTGCTAACCTGGTTATAGGCAATTATGGTTTCTACATCGAATCGGAACACAAACCTCTTGGCTTTAAGTCTTTTCTGGTAGAGTACTGACTAGCCACGGCCGAAGCTACCTATTCCAACTAAAATCGAACCCGGATCCCGCTAGCAAATCAAATGCTCTCACCATATCGTAAGAGAGGCTGTCGAAAGCAATAGTTTTTCCTCTGTTTTTGCTACATTTGTATATATTCTCCTCTCCTATCACTCGTAACGTGATTTTATAAAGACTATAAGCTTCCTCGAAAAATAGACATTTCAAGACCAGTAGTTGCCAAGATTAACGCGTTCAAGAAAAACAAACTTTTCAGCTTTATAATATTCATATAGATTTGTGTACATTGTACAAAAAAGTTAAATGGATAATTAATTATTCTAAAAAACCCACGAGTAATCTAAACACCTAATTATTTATCAATATTATCTTGATTAACGTTGTGCCTGACGTGTCAAACAATTAGCTTAGGGCCGATTTACATGAGACGAGCGAGTACTTATATTCTTCTCACTCATTTATACAAAGTGATAGGAGATCGCTCCCAAGAAACGAAGACAGACGATAGTATTAATGACACCTCTGCTGATGGGACGGAAAAATCTATCTTTAAAAAAAACGTATTCTGAAAACGCTTTATTTGCGCGCGCGGCGGCGGTTTCAATTTATAATTATAATTTCGTTTCTTTTATACGTACACCAGCGCCGGCCGCATGTGTTCGTTGACTCGTGTGTCAGCTATTTATTGTTGGCTTTTTTCTTTGCAAAATAATATTTTATTTTATGGAACTCTCGTTTCATTTAGCTATACTAACATAACGGAGCGTAAATAATTATAATAAATAAATAATATGATTTTTTTTAATCAAGATCGATTTTTTTACATCAACTTTTGTACTATGTTTTCGGGAGCGGTCTCCTAACACCTTGTATTATTTTATTGGAACCAGACGTATGGCGTTCTATTTTATATACGTTTGTAAAGATTTTATATCTATTTATATCTATCTATATTAGATTATACTAAATCGTGGAACAGTTCGACGGCCTCTACGTATTAATTTTCAAGGATAAAATCCAAATTTTGTAAGACAGTGTGACAGAGATGAATTATGTATTACTATACAACCTTTTGTACTAACGATGTTTTAAAGCATCGTGCTCAATAGCTACATGATTTAAAAAAGCGATAACCTAGATCGTTGATGGATAAGCTTAATTAATTTAAAACTCACGTTCATAAAACTTAATTTTTTAATAAAAGTATCTACGCTACGGCTGTAAAGATATACAATAAGTTTACCTGAGAACATAAAAAAATGCCATGACATCAATATATTTAAAATAAAATTGCATGACTTTTGAATTTTTTAAAGCATTTTATGTTATTATAGATTTTTTTTTCATATCACGTTTTATATATAAATTCATAGGCTTAGTTTAATTACATTGTATTGTATTGCAAAAAAAATGTGTTTGAATTGTTATATAGAGTGATATATATAACGATCTGAAAGCAAACTCATAGTAACTCGCAAATCAAATATTGTCTATTAGAGCAGAAAAATATTCCATTCAAACAAAAACATGGTAGCTTACCTATTTATCGAATGAAGTTATAATTTTTAAAGCGTCGGTTCCGCCATACTGTACTTTAAATGCAATACCCTTTTTTGAATATAATTTGAGTAATTACGAATTACTGCTTATTATATATATAAATAAGTGTATGTACATAAACTAATTATAATAGTTTCATATAATTATATACTTCTAATGATATTAAATGAAAAGATCGGTTATATACAGGTATTAGTAAATTATAAATATATATAAAATATGAAAAATCCGGCTCGAAGGACCAGAAAATGTGGGCTATACGAAGGACCTAGAAGTTAACAATGCTGGTTCGATATGAAACATATGTTTAGTTTAACTTAAGGTACACAAAGCCTGCAGCTAACAAAAAACCACGCCACTCACCGATAGTCTGGAACGTCCAGCTTCCCATTGGATTTCGGATGTCGCGAACGTCGCGGGCACCACGATAAAGTTTTAATAGGATACGGCACAGAATTGGTATAAAATCAGTTAGTTGCGGAACGCACGGCGTTTTAACTTCGTCTTCTAAAGGATTCTTACCAACTGCCTGTCAGTTAAGACAGTCGCGAGTGGCGCGACTGTCGCTAGCCAATCAGGCGCCACCGGACGCCCCGATTGGTAGCAAGGTATTGCCAACCACAAACATTATGTAACCAAGTAGAGGATGACTGAACACCACTATATTTATATTTATTGACTTTAGCCGCAGTATTCTAAAGCTTCGTTAAAACAAATTTTACGGGTCTACATGAAAAGATCGAGAAAGAATACTTCTATCTAGCTCTGTGTCTAGTTTAAACGTGCCTTTACAAAATTAATTTACAATATATGAAATTAATGTTAGAAACAGGTTATCTGCAGAAATATATAAACATGATATACCAGTTTATAAAATGAGAATAACGGGTGACACTAAATACATATAAATGTTTCCACATTAGAAACCTAAATTTCAATATTTTTTATGACACCGTCGAATCTCTGTATAATACCATAATTACCTACAACTTGTTACTCAAAAATATCCATGTGTGCCGAATTATACACTGTTGATAATACATCAAAATTAAAGTAAATAAATAAGTAAGTAACATCCCATTAACGTCCCACTGCTGGGCAAAGGCCTCGTCAATTATAGGACAGGGTTTTTAGGGTATAGACCCACCATGCTCTCTTTATTCCTTCACTCTCATAGTCCGATGTGACAGGAAACCGACACGACCTGAGAGAGATCAGGCGCAGGACCGACGGCTTAACATGCTCTCTGAGGCAAGAGGATGGAGCACACCGCCAACTTCTCAACTTCGGGCAAATATTGAGAAATTCATAATAGATATCTCAATATAGATTTTTGAATTGGCCCGACCCGGAACTCGAGGAATTCTCGCTTGAGAGCATTGTAGGCACGATGCTGTCAAGTGAGAGATGTTGGGTGGAAGTGGCCTTCTTCTGCGAGACTGTAATCTCGCTAAAGGAGGCTGACGTGCGAGATAGGCAGAATGCAGTAGATGCTCCCTCTCACCGCCAAAGGAGGCGGAATACCAGGCGGCGCTTGTTTGTGCACCTGCTCCTGTCTCCATGAATCCTCAGTCGGACTCATCTGAAGCACCGGGGAAGAATACGCGAGCGGACCCTCTGGTGTCTCACGAATGAAGATGATTTCGCTGAGTTCTAGTGGGCATTGCGAGATCTCCTTCCTCGACGAGTCCCACACTCCTGACCCATTCAGGTCGGGGTAAGTGCGTAAAAGCATTTCCAACCGCAAAAAAAAGGGACTCGAACCCAGGACCTCTTGTCTGTAATCGAACATGGTATACTAGGCCAATGAATAAGCAATGCAATATTATTGTATAACATAGTTACTGCGAAGTACTCGTTTTTATTATGTCCTTATATACGTGACATACGTATATATATATACCCTTGAAACGTTTGTTAAATGCTGCACCTACATACTTTTTATAATATTAAACTTAATATACGAATTGAACTTCTCTTAACTGCTGAACTGATGGATCAAAACTATTTAGGTGAAGTTCATTGAAATTACAGCTACATAAGAAATATAAATATAAATGTGTAATGATGAACGTATTAAATTTTTGCCACTCGACTAGTATACTAACTTTAATATTATAAAAACATTTAACTTTCAAGTTTAATGTGTGTAAGTGAATTTATAATTGGATAGTTTTAACAGATGAAATCTGTTGAGTTCGCGATCTAGTAAGAATATGTTAAAATCCGTTATTTATCGGAATAAATAACGAATTTCTCTATTCTCACGAGATCGGGAACTACGCGGCTGACACAGGTGTACAAAGCTAATTATTATATACAGGTGGACTTTATTCGATTGTAACGAATAATATTTAAAATTCTATTTCGAAATGTAATATAATAATGAGTCGAAGCATAACCGTATCTGCGAGTATTATACTATAAATACTTACAACGCATTTTTCACATTTCCCGGGTTTAAAACCAGTATTGGCAATGTTATCAAGGAAACTACTTCCGTACAAATAATATAGAATCCAAACTTGAAGTAATATTTCACATAACTTGGTGTTTTAAAGTTTAACTTCCAAAATATTAATGCCAGCAATAAATAAAAGATATAAACTGTATAGTCCCACATATTTAACTACAATTATTTTAATAAATACCGATATTTTTTTATTAATAAACTTCACTGACTAAATTGCACAGTCTTAAAATATTAACACAAAATTCAATTTTATCACTAATTTTCTCTTGCAAATATGTATCTTTAACCGCAATTATTTGAATAAATGCCGATAATTTTTAATTTATTTTTGTCACTGAATAAATAGTTTAAGACGTATCCGAAATATTAGTACACGAATTAAATTAATCACTCATTTTCTTATTACAATGAATTAAAAATCACGTTTTAACTGGCTTAAATGTATACTGCGAATGCGCTAGATTTGTATAAGCGTATCTAAGTTGAGTGCCTTAAATATGTTGTTCCGATGGCCTCGCTGTTTCACTGGTGAGAGTAATGACTTCGCTAGTTGAGATCCTGGGTTCGATGCGACCGATCAAATTTAGGAAATTGTATTTTCTAATTTGTCTAAGTCTAGATTGATGGGAGGCTTCGGTTTTGGCTAATCTACCACCCTAACAGCAAAGGTGTGGTGGGCCACTAAGCAAAAAAAGTATGTTGCGGTCAGAAGCTGTATGAAAACCATAAGAGGTAAATTACCTCTTATTATGTTATCGCATCAGAATTACAGCGAATCACTAACCCATCAGCAAACTAAAAATGTTTAGTTGGCTACGTCATATCATTGTCTGGACTAAATCTTTATCTAAATTTTCTAATTCACGAGATATGAGTAGATAAAAACAATTTGTTTTCTTACTAAGTGTATAAAACATTCAAATGACTAATAAACAACTTCAAGTTTTAGGTAGTTTTAGTAATAAAATTAACAATTTAAAGAAAAAGCAACAAAAAAATTACTTCTCTTTAATTAACGTGACAAGATCAACAGTAGATGTAGTCGAGACAAGGGGTGTAATTTTTAATACAATTATTGTATAAATTGTGGTATACTTTAAACCTTAACAACTTATAGGAGTTGTAATGTGTGGGAAAATACGGTATATGATGATTTACAGACCCGTAGACAATATAACTTTCGAAGATTGCTAACGATTAAAAATTTATGGAAATGACATTTCATGGCCCACAACAGGCCCACAACCAATCTATCCACCAGGCCCGGTCTTGTACTTCTTGCATCCAGGGTCTTCCGGCAACCAGATGGATGTGGTCGGTGCGGTGACCGTTGATGCCAATCCAACACCAAGGTAGTAGTGTCCCGCAAGTCCACTTGGCAGCTCCCACACCGCTCGCACCTTTAGCTATATACTCGTATGTAGACACCTTGGCTAACACCGACTCCAAATAGAATAATAATTGTAACTACATTATATTATCGAATCTATTTTTTTATTTCATTTTACTTAGGAAGAAAACGTATAGGCAACAATTTTTTACTTTTTAGTGCATATTTATTTGTTTGGAATAGTTTATTTTGAAGGTTCTTTTTTTGTTAAAATTTTTATTTATTTTATGCTTTTTAGTGAGTCTGAAGTACACTAACAAATTTGAATATGGGTACACCTTAAAAACGTGTTGCTCATATGAGACAGCAGCGTTTAACTTTACAAAATGAAATTTACATTGCTACAGCCCCACCCGGGATTTAAAGCGCTAAAAATTAAGCGCATTCTGCTAGTCCATACGAGATCGTCTACACGTCATTACAAGATCTTGAAAACCTTGAATTAAGCAAAATGACATACTCAATTTAACGCGTTATCAATTCGTCTGTATTTTTACATATATAGAGTCAGTTTTGCGATTAAAACTGTAATCAAAATGTAATCTTCATTGTAGACTAGCAATTAATAAAGCATTGACCCTTAACCAGCGTCCAAGACGATAACTATTCATTGTACTATATTATTAATTTGTTTTTATTAGATAACTAGTAAACACAGCTGCGTTTCAATTTTAATCCATGCTATATATTACTTAGCATTTCTCGTACCCGTACAAATGTAAAATTGCAACCTCTGATTTACATTCATTATTTATATAAAGATAGATTTTGTATCTAGACCTAAGACCTTAAGAAAGATACTCTAACACGAGAAACTCCGTAATATAACGTATGTTTTGTAATTAATGAAAATCGTGAAAACTTAGGGTAATATAATATTTTAACTAATTTAATAGTTAATTTAAAATTCAGCCCGTCAAGGAGTGAACATTTTGTAAAAGAAAAAAACTTGTACCCTGATGTTTGTGATGGCTATAAAATAATGTCAGGAGTTTTGGTTCAAAACTTTAATGACATTATGCTTCTCCTTAGCCATTACGCTCATGACAGAGCGGTCGTGATCGTTATGAAGTCACGGAGTGGGCAGATGTAGTGCGCATGACAACGACTCGCCATTTCTCCCTGCTCGAAGTCATCCTACTGCATTCGTTCAACGAACTCCCAGAGCAGATTTGATCTGGTCAGTCCATCGAGTAGGTGACCTCCCACGCGGTCTGTTGCCTTCCACTTTTCCCCGAATGACGAGGCGTTCGATGGACTGATTGCCACGCCGAGAGACGTGTCCAAGGAAAGTCAGGATGGCGAGACTGTACTACAGAAAATGGACGCTGCTTGATGCCGAGTTCTTGAAGTATTGAGACGTTCGTACAAAAGTCGGTCCAGGAAACCCCAAGCATTCTTCTCCAACACCACGTTTCTAGAGCATCTATTTTCTGTCTTTCCACTTCTCGCAATGTCCACGTTTCAGCAGCGTATAAAAATATGGGAAAGATCAGTGTCCTCACCAGTCTGGATTTCGTGGTCTTAGTGATGTTTCGATTCCTCCATACTTTTTTCATCTTATCCATAGCTGTTCTTGTAATGACATTATTATAATACAGAAATTGTTAATGTTACTTTATTATTATGGGTAGTATACTGAGCTGTCTGTGTTTATTAAAGAGCTGAAAAGGAACAAGGTAATACGAATTGCATATATAAAATAAAGTAATTTATGATATATTTCAAATAAAATAATATTTCAAATAAAGGATACGGTTCGTCAGTTGACTAAATCATATTCTTAGATATAATGGCCTCCCCATTGGTGAATTTGTAAACATTGTAATTGATGCCTATTTGCTGCAGAATTGTTGTAGTGTTTCATAAATGATTAAAATTACTTAAATTATATACTAATAATAACAACTATTAAAAACTAACAGGGAATGGTAGTTTCTTAATAAATAAGATAATTAACAAATGTATTTGGCGACAAACACTCTCATTGATGTTTTACCGTAATGGCCTAATTAGTAAAAGGTTACAAATACTCTTGTATACATACATACATACATACATAGCATCACGCCTCATTCCCATAGGGGTAGGCAGAGACAACATCCTTCCACTTGCCACGATCCTTGCATATCTTCTTCGCTTCTTTCAATCTCATTAAATCTTTCATACAAGTTCGTCGGTTTAGAGTACTCTTGACCTGGCCGTTATTTAAAATGTCCTGGATTTGGTCCAGGAACGTTCGCCTCGGTCTTCCCCTTCCAACTTTCGCATTCACTCTTGACTCATAAATCCTTTTTGTCAGTCTCCTTTCATTCATTCTCTCTACATGCCCAAACCATCTAAG
>JACTOM010000007.1:38297-48422 GCA_015832385.1 Elymnias hypermnestra | reverse complement strand
GAAAAAAAAAAAAAAAAAAAAATACTCTTGTATCGCAGAAGATAATTCAGTTCTCAGTTTTTAATCAACCTTAGCTGCCAGTTATTGTATTTTAAGTTAGTTGTGTCGGTATATCAGGCTGCTCTGTGATACAAAGATAAGTGTATTTCTTAAAATTAAAACTGTTTAAGTTGATACCATTAGTATACTACTTAATTCAAGTAACAAAATTCGTTACAAATGTTCGTACAAGTGATTCTCGGTTTTTCCTTCGATAAAAAAGAGATACGTAATCAACCATACTACTGCATTAGAAATCGGAAATAAAGACAATCACGATAACGCAGTATGATCTAAATTGTGTAGATCTTATCTACTACAAAGTATTCTGTAAATTACAATTACACTATTTGACGGTGTTTTCATTGTAATGCAATAATAACTTTAAACCCTTTCCTGATATTCAGAGAGAAAATAAAATTTAACAACAAATTCACTAACATTATTCAGATACTGTCTTTTTTAACAAAATTTTTCATTTCTAAGCCAAGGTCCTCGTAAGCTATTTCCATCATATTTTGAATCCTTTCTATCAGTTCCGGTAGATCGTTCATTGTTAATCCTTTTGTAGGGACCGCCTCTAAGCATTGGATGACTGCATGACCTGTAATGTAATGAAAGAAATTGACCAAGATAATATATCATATAAAAATATTACAGCATAAAACTAATATAAAAAAAAATTATAAAAGTGCGTGCATACAACGTACATATTTCAGAAATGAAATTTATTTGGCAAACTACTTTTTAAGTTTTGTTTATATTTATACGAATCTAAAACTTCAGGTTTCCGAGATTTCGAGGGAAGATATGTTAGGAATTTAATGAATTAAATTTTCATTCAAATATTAAAACTGTTGAAAATTAATACAAATAATTTATTGTAATCTCAAATGATGTATTGTAAATAAAAATCGCCCGTGTATTTGTCAATATTTAGAAAATGTAAGGTAAATTTTGTTTTTGAATTTAAAATTTAGAAACGATAATTAATGAAATATTGTTATTTTATGTTTTATGAAAACAAAATATTAAATTAATAAATGACGAGTGGCAAATTAAATGCCACAGGTTTTTTGTAAATATTAAAACGTAACCTTCAAACGAATTAGGATAAAAAAACGCCGAACACCTTCGTGAAGCTAATCGCGTGTTCCATCCGTAAAAATTTTACCCTCATGCGCTTAAAGAAGTTTCGCTTCAGACTTCCATTACACAATCGTTTGATCGGGGTATATAAAGGCATTGTCCAGCTTAAAAAAATCCTCGCACTTCGCTTACTCTACCAACGTCTCTTACTAGATTAGCGCGCTATTTGAGGCTATATTTCTTTGATAAGCTAAATATTTTTTTATAATTATGACAGACAAACGAGCCAGCGGGTCACCTGATGGAAAGTGATCTCCGCCGCCTATGGACACCTGCAAAAACAGAGGAACTGGGGCCAATGCGTTGCCGGCCGAGAAGGTTATAATTTAAATTCCCCTTAAACAGTTGCAAGTAATAGTCTTTAGGGAACACAGCTGATGGAAGATGGTTCCACATTTTGCAAGTGCGCGGGAAAAGAATCGACCAAACCAAGTTGTTGAACAGTGCCATTCACCCAGAGTATGTGAGTGGAATTTATTGCTACGACAAGATGATTGGTCGTAAAATTGTGATGGCGGTACTAACTCGAATAGTTCCTCTGAACTCGAATAATAGATCCTGTAGAAGACACAAAGGGAACTCATGGTTCTTCTGTGATCTAGCGTCACCAGTTTATTGTTCAGTTGGGGGTTGGCAACAATTAAAATTTTCCCACTTTGAATCCGGTCAAATGGTAGAATTTGGTATTGGGGTGTACCAGCCCAAAGGTGGGAGCAGTACTCCATATGTGGTAGATGTCAGTAACCAGATATCTAATTTATTAACATGTCCAAATAATTATATGACAAAAATTGTGAAATAATATGTAATTTTACACATGTAATTATTTTGCTCTTTCGTCACTATTTAATGTTATCTCTCACATAAATCATCAGACCAGAACAACTCGTTACTTATAATAAAGTTATAGTCTTGTTCCACAGCACTAATCCGAGGTATAGTTAATATAATATTTTTTTATACAAATTGTCATCCAGGTCCCTCACTCACTTCAGCAAACAAAGAAAAGAAATCTACAGGCCCCACCACTATTATATCCATCTAAATCCCTAGCTTGATCTATTCACCAATGTTTTTGTTACATTTGTTTATCGTTAATTGTTCCATTTGTTCTTCTTCTGTTATTATAATAATTGGCTTCAGGTGTGACACAACTTCTCCAGTGGAATGTGAATTGGAGAAGGCACGGATGAGATTGTTCGGTGAATATGAATCGAAACCAAATTTTGATAAATTACAAATACTTGACTTCTTATGGTTATTTACAACATATTCTATTAAATTTAATAAGTTTACTATAAGGACTACGCAAGGTGTTAGGAGACCGTTCTCGAAAACGAAGACAGACGATAATACTAATGGCACCTTTGCTGCCGGGGCGAAAAACAAATAAGCCTGATTTAAAAAAATCATAATTTAAAATGTTTTATTAGCATTATTTACGCTACATCGTATTAGTACAGCTGAATGAAGTGATAGTTTCAAAAAAAATACCCTACATTAATTAAAAATAAACCAGCTGTGAAACACAAAGTCAAAAAAATGCAGTCGCTCGGGTCGAAGAACGCACGCGGCCGGTTTTGATGTAGATGTATAAAACACTAACTAAATTGAGGCAAAATTGTGAAAAATCGTCGCGCCCCGCCCGTGCGTTCGTTGACCCAAGCATCAGCTAATTTTGATTGCCAAGCTAAGCCGAATTCTTGTCATATTTCTTATGATTGGTTTCCTTGATAACAAAAAACAATCAACACACTCATTCAATTATTACAAGATTAAATAATCATATACCAGATTTTGGTAATGAAAAACGTTTATGATTTTTTTACCCTACATTTGAAATTAATAATACTTGAGTTCTAAGTATCAGGCAACCGTTTTTGTAGACGTTCAAGAACAAGTCTTGTAAATATAATACGTTAAAATCTCACCATTGTTAAAGATATGCTTCTTTGCATCCAAGAAATAATATGGCGATATAACTAAAGGCAAGATTGGAACTTGACAAGCAATTGCTAATTTGAATGCGCCTTTTTTAAACGACTGTATTTTGTGCGAAGTCTTATTCCGTGTACCTTCGGGAAATAGCCAAATTTTCGCCTGAAAGAGATTAAACCACTTTTATAGTACAAAAAGGTACACAATTATAGTATTTAACTAGCGACCTCGCTTGGATTGCCAGAGTAGTAGAGCATATTCAGTTTTGTCTTCCGAAAGCCTTCTTACAGCAGACAAAACATCTTGATGTATCAAAAATGTGAATAGACAAATAAAGAAATACTTTATCATATACTAAAAACTTAAAATAAACGAAATCATAGGATAACTTAGTAATAGTTAAGAGAACAATGCATATATCGTAAATGCGATCTTATTTCAAAAGCATTCTCTTAATATACACCCTTGGAGCACAAGGAGTTGTCATTAATCATTTATTTATTTAATAAAAAGCAGGTGGCACGATAAAATATGTATAAACAAACACTTATGGTTATAAATACTAATACGTAAACGATACATATTATAATACACAAATAAATATACAAACCGGGGCACGGGGCTGGAGTACACCGCCAACTTCCCAACTTCGGGCAAATATTGAGAAAATCTTTATTGAAAACTCAATATAGATTTAAGAATTGACCCCACCCGGGATTCGAATCCAAGATCTCATGCTATTAAATAAATAACATAACTTGTATGTTTCCTGTAGATCAAGACTGCCATTCACAGCACTTCATTAAAATGAATGTCTTAGAAGATGTTAGAGATTTAAAAAGCGTAGATACAGTGGTCTGCGGGCTTATCGTTTGGTTCCGATTAGCAGCAGTCTATATTTAGGTCTTCATTTATTATATATATAACTATCAACGTCCCTTTGAAAAATCTTGACATCCTGATGTAAAAAATAAGCCAAGCCACGCTTGTGAAAATTTATTTATTATAAAAATTTAATACAAAATTTGCAACTGACCTTCTTTTTAAAAATTACATCAGCAGACGCCTTCAAAGTATTGTGAGCATCTTCAGGAGTCTTCCTATCAATAAATATGCATCCCGTTAGGTATGCAGCTAAACCAAACGGAAATAAATATAGTATTTCTTTTCTGCACACAGGTGCTATTTGTCTGGTAGCATCGCCTATATTATACAAACCTGAAAAAGAATATTACATACCACTGTAGCCATTTAACCATTGTAGTTAATGTAAACTCGTTAGTAATAATACAATTTTTTACAGACAGAATTTAATTTAGATAAAAATAGACAAACGAGAAATAAAAACTAGCTTATAAAAACTGATACGGTACTTATATCAAAAAATTGAAAGTACACATATCATAAGTTAAACTTCTTTGGAAAATTAATTTTTTAAGTCTTGTTCATATTTAGAGAAATCTAAAACTTCAGATTTCCGAGACTTACACGAAGGGAAAAAGAAAAATATTTTAGGAGTTTAATTGTCTTTAAAAATCTCGAAAATTAACACAAGTAATTTATTGAAATCTCAAATGACGAACTGTAAATAAAAATGCCACGTGATTTTTGTCAATATGAGAAATTATTAATAAAATTTTGTTTTTGAATTTAAAATTTAAAAAGGAGAATTTATGATTTTTTTTATTTTATTTGTAAAAATTAAAACTACCTAACTTGCATTACGCGTTTCATCCGTAAAAAAATTACGGATGTATAACGTATGATGTTTCACTTCCAAATCATTGCAAAAAATATCATTGTGTTTCTCCCGGCCAATCTCTGAAACGGCTGAACCAATTTTATGGGCCTTACACAGGCAGATAGCTNCAAACGAGAAATAAAAACTAGCTTATAAAAAGTTATACGGTACTTATATTAAAAAATTAAAAGTGCGTGCGTACAAAATATACATATCATAAGTAAAACTTCCTTGGCAAATTATTTTTTAAGTCCTGTTCATATTTAGACAAATCTCAAACTTCAGATTTCCGAGACTTACAGGAAGGGAAAAAGAAAATTATTTTAGGAATGTAATTGTCTTTAAAAATCTCGAAAATTAACACAAGTAATTTATTGAAATCTCAAATGACGAACTGTAAATAAAAATGCCACGTGATTTTTGTCAATATTAGAAATTATTAATAAAATTTTGTTTTTGAATTTAAAATTTAGAAAGGAGAATTTATGATTTTTTTTTTATTTTATTTGTAAAAATTAAAACTACCTAACTTGCTTTACGCGTTTCATCCGTAAAAAAATTACTGATGTATAACGTATGATGTTTCACTTCTAAATCATTGCAAAAAAATACCATTGTGGTTCTCCCGGCCGATCTCTGAAACGGCTGAACCAATTTTATGGGACTTACACAGACAGATAGCTGATTTTATAAGTAGTGACTTAAGGTTATTTTAGAAAAAAGGCTTCCGTAATTACACGGGTAGCACCCAAAGGTACACTTGTAAGTATAAATAATAGTAGTAAATGTGTAGTAAGTAGTATGTACGTTTTAGTTCACCGATAAACTTCGCATAGTGAAATGAGAAGTACATAATGAGATTTCTTCATAAGCAAAAATCTATTTAGGTTCTAATATCATACCTACCTATTATGTCAATAGAAGACTGGTGATTGGCAATAACAACAGCTTCGTCACTTCCACGGAGAACTTTGCCGTTTCTCAATTCCCAAGTTACGCCAAATACTTTTGTCACAAATTTCAATATCCATGCTATCATCCTGTAAAGAAACTTGTGCTTTAAAAAAGAGCTGAACGTGGTGAAGTTTCAATCCTATACGCAGACCTCTACACTTATAGGAGAGATAGATTTGGATCTCATTCTATACGTACTTTTCTATCACTGGTATGCGCAATAGTGTTTTTTATAAGAGACTGGTTAGAGCTTGACAGTGATCTCGCCTGAGGGTAAGTGATGAAACAGACAGCAGCAGACAAATTTTTTGCTTGGGGGTCCTTCCTGGCAAGATGGTAACTAGCCACATCCGGAGTCTTTCATCAGATCAGACTCAGACAATATCAGATAAAAAATATAATTTCTTAAATCAGAACCTGTTCTAGAGAAGCGATTCATCGCAACACTGCGCCGTCTTAGCTATTACATTGGTTTCGAGGACTCAGAGTTAGTTCAACCTAAATAACCGTTTGGCTGTCCGGCCGTTTTTATTTAACCCAGTAGTTTTTCCGCGCTTGTTAAAGGAAATAACCGTCGCCTACCCCACTCCCGTTTGGATGTTTTTGCGTCGATTGCCCCGCGGGTTGAATGACGCTAAACTGGCTCTTGGGACTTAAATGTTCATGAAAGTCTACCAAATAGTTTAGTTTAGTAATTTTTATGTTTTCTAATAGCTAAACTGTACAATGTTATCTTATGTTCATTAAATTAACACTGGTGTAGCGTCATGATGCGCTAAACTTTGTGACAGTGAAAAAAGTCCGTCTTGTATTTATAGGCTCGTATCTTAAAAATTAAAACTTACCTCAAGGCTCTTCATTGTTATTCACGTCAGTTATATAATCAAATTATTACTAATAAACATTTACAGTATATAAAATACCACAAAATCTTAAAGAACTTCGACGCGACACACGCGCCGTTAGTAACGGTCACTTTGTAACTGATTTATTTTTTCTATTGTATGTTTATATCTTAACGCATATTTTGTTACGACCGTTACTGTGAAAAAAAATAGATAACACACATTATGACTTAAAAAGAAAGAGATGCTCACATTTCCAATTGCCCGAATTGAGACACTATGATATCATGTCTAGTCAACTAGTTGTTGACACGGGCAAGTTATATATGGATAAGGATAAGATAGGCATATGGTATGCGTTATTGAATACAACAAGGGAAATAAAACAATGACTGAACTTAAATAAACCTAACGTAACTACGGGCAGAAGTTATTGCGGCTGCCTATCAGCGCCGGGCAGCCGCAAGAGCCAGAAGCGAGTTGCCTAATGTCGTAGATAGACAAAGAATCAAAGAACTTTCCGACAGGACCCTGATCAGACAGCCGCAAGAGCCAGAAGCGAGTTGCCTAATGTCGTAGATAGACAAAGAATCAAAGAACATTCCGACAGGACCCTGATCAGCCGTTGGAGAGAAGACCTCGGTCTCCAATAGCGGGCATTTACACGGTGGCAGCAATCCGGCCGCAACTGGATCGTTGGCCCAACAGGAAGTACGGATCATTATCCTTTAGGTTGGTGCAAGTACTTACCGGGCACGGGTGCTTCGGCAAATACCTACATCAAATTGTTGGTAGGGAGGATTCGCCAGCTTGCTTTGAGTGTGGAGCTCCAATTGATTCAGCGCAGCACACTGTGGAAGAGTGCTCAGCTTGGGGACCCCAGCGCCACCTCCTATCGACGCTAGTCGGAGAAGATCTCTCACTACCGACCATAGTCGCCGCTATGTTCGGTAGCGAAACGGCATGGAGGGCTTTCGCCTTGTTTTGTGAGTCTGTAATTTTACAGAAGGAGGCAAGCTCGAAGGCGAGAGAGGCAGTAGCTCACGTCCCTCTCCGCCGGAGGAGGGTTAGGAGCGATAGGCGTATGGACGCCCACCTGTTCCAGTTTACTTGAACCTTATGTAGGAGGACCCATTTGAGTCAGATGCGTAGGCGAACTTCTGGCCCCCCACCCATTAGATGTAGAGGGTTTTAGTGGGTATTGTCTTGCGAGTCTCATACTCCCGAGTAGTTTTTAATCCACTCGGCGTGCGTAAACGCATTTCCCAACGACGAAATAAAAAACCTAACGTACATTAAGTGGTCTTCTAGATATTTAACAATCTCCTCCAGATAACCCAAAGTATACTGAGTTACAAAAGATACTCAGTTTGCTGTTAAGAATTCCTTAGTATTTGCCGAAAACTTGGAAGCTGACGGTATAGCTACATACTATTGTCTCAAATAATATTGTTATTATAACAATTTGAGCAAGATAGGGTTAGGCAAGTCATACATTTAGCTAAATTTCTCCCGGAAAATTCAATTTTCTCTAAGATATTTTCCGACTTCCCAAGTTTTCGACATCATTATCTGAACAAGTTTGGCAATAACAAACCTACCACGCTATATCATTTATAGCTACCATATCTTTACTAAATTCAATAGTTAAGCTTAAATAATTAAAATTAAAATTGAAAAGTTTTCTCATAGTTTTGAACAGATATTTTTTAAATTTAGTTCTCTACTAATAAAATAACACCATATGTCCTATGTTTGTTTTAAAAAACTCCGCTTCTAATCTTTCTCTAATTGTCATCCACTACAATTAAAGATTTATACTATGTCGAATCTAAAGTTAACTGTAAACTCTATTCAGTAAAGTAGGCATTTAATTTCTGTATAAACAATACAATACATTACAAGGAAACGACTTTTATAACTTTTACCACCTTCTAACTTCAATTTGAATTGAATTTTATATAAATATTTCATTTAAATTTATTAACGTAGAGGTTATATTTTCGTAAATACCACTTACAATCCATTATCGAGGTTTCTTGGTCGCACTGCCATAATCGGTATTGTCAACAGCGAAACAATTTGCGTACTAATTATATAGAAAATAAATTTACAATAAAATTTCACATAATCTGGTGTTTTAAAAACCAGCTTCCATAAAATATACACTGCCATTAAACAAAGTATATAAACAACTTTGTCCCACATGTTTCTGTTTGAATGTGATGAATAAAATAACTTTGAACGTATCACATTTGCTATGCAAATACATAGTTATTTCCGTCAGCATATAATGATAATTAAAATGATTATTTTTAAAGTACAATGATTACACGACGCTTGACCAATCGTAATGGCGAAACTGGTATTACGTTAACAAGTTAAGATACAGAATGGAATTCCGTATTTATTGATGAATAAATAGTAGAGGACTGAAAATAATATTCATCCCTCTACTTTCTATTCATTACTATTAACAATTGTAAATTTAAAACAGAAAAAGGCATGTAAGGAGACTATGAATTATTACATAGAATGGATATTAATGACACTTACTAAAATGAAAATTTATGATTTGATTTTATCAAGCAAAATACACACAGTCAGTTAAAAAATTACTTGAATAAATTAAACTATCTAAACTAATTTTCTAAAGAGAAAACATTTGTTTTTTCGTATGTATGTTTGTTACGGTTTCACACAAAAACTACTAAACAGATTTCAAAAAATTTTCTGTTAGAAAGCTGCATTTTCACCGAGCGAAAAAGGCTACATTACTTTCTAAAAAAAATAGGGATCCCTACTAAAATTGTTTTAATGTAACCCAAGGTTTGAACAAATTGGTCATACAAAATATGTCATCGCGTGCGCTGGGGAAATTATTGATGATAGAACAAAACAATGTTCTACAATATGATAGAGGGTATAAATATCTACAAAAAAGTCCGAGATACCATATCTCCAACTACTGTAGTTGGGCCACTATAACTACTTTTGAATATAAAAATAAATTAAAAGTGGCGATAATAATCAAATCATATTAACCATGTCTGTTTTAACCCTTATCCTAAATGATATATTATTAAAGATTTTTTCGTTTTAATACCTGTAAAATACTTTTTAAATTATTAAAATCGGATTTAGCAGTAAAAAGCTCAGAAAATACATAAGATTAAATAAATATATTAATAAGACACAAAAATTATTAAAGTTTCACAAAAAATGTCGCAGAAATCATACTAACTTAATAAAGAATAAATCAAATTTATTAAACGAAATAAAAATATTGTTGAATCAAGCTCACCAAAATAAATTACAATATGATACTGACACTGCAATACTGGAAACCCAAATAGCACGGTTGCACACTTCTCTAAATATACTCAGAAAAAAACATGAAGAATCTCTGTCTAAAATGATTAGTGTAAATACACAGACTCCTATTGATTTGCTTGAAAT
>JACTOM010000007.1:3921-38221 GCA_015832385.1 Elymnias hypermnestra | reverse complement strand
ATATAGAATAATCTCATTTTTAACCGACTTCAAAAAAGGAGGAGGTTATCAATTCGTCTGAATTTTTTTTATGTTTGTTACCTCATATCTCCCGACTGGGTGGACCGATCTTGATGATTTTTTTTTTAATGAAAGGTGGTGCTCGTTCATAGGGTCCCATTTTTTTGAAATTCAGTTCTGATGATGGCATCCATAACAAAACCGGATAAGTCTTAAATTTGCGTAAGCATGTGCGCGACAAATGGACGAATAAGTCAAGATCACGCCAACCGATTTCAATGATTCTTTTTTTATTAGAAAGGATATATATCAAAGGTTGTTTTGTGATAGTTTGGTAAGGTTCTGATGATGAAATCCATGACACAGTGACGGAAATTCTCAATTCTTAGGAGCAAATCAACGATACTCGGCAGAATCTTCTATAAGCTAACCAGATATTTTGAGTTGCCTACCGTAACTTTGGTATGGTCAAGTGCCAGTGGTAGTTAAATATGAAGATCAATGGAACTCCTCAACGGCTTACAGTAAAAGTATGATTTATGGCAAAATCTATAACTGTCTGTAATCAAATGCCTTATGTTTGTTGGTGCATTGCAATATTTGAAAGGTGAATTATGTGTGAAGCGGTGATATAAGGGTTTCGGGTTCGATCCCGGGTGTGGCGATATTAATGTAAATTTAACTTTGTAAAGATGTTCCATTTAAACGGTGTTATCTCATGAGAAACACGTGTTAGGTGTACCCATATTGAGACAAATTTGTTAGTTTACTTCAGATTCACTAAAAATCAAAAAATAAATATAAATTTTAACAAAAAAAGAACCGCCTTCAAAACAAACTTACAAATACATTAATATGCTCTAAAAAGTAAGAAATAATTGCGTCTTCTTTTATAGTGTCTTCGTATTGTTATATTCGAAGTCGGTGTCTGCCGAGGTACCTACATATATAGCTATAGGTGGGAGAGACGCGAGAGCTGCCAAGTTGACACCCGGGGAACATCTTCCTTGGCTGACACCGACTTCGAATATAACAATACGAAGACACTATAAAAGAATACGCAATTATTTCTTACTTTTTAGAGCATATTAATGTATTTGTAAGTTTATTTTGGAGGCGGTTCTTTTTTTGTTAAAATTTATATTTATATAATAATGATGTCTTGACGATTCATTTTTAATATAACTACTGTACACAGTGCTCAATGTTAAGAATTAAATATTATCAAGCCTAGTAATATTACTTTTCTCTCAAAAGCCAATTTGAAGAACATATAATGTACTATCTTTAAGCTAAATAATTATAAAGTCGCCGAAGTTACCCATTGCTGTAAAATATTATCAGGAGATTTGCTTTCAATTATAGATATATATTTATTATTGTTTAAGTAGCATATTAATCTACATTTAGATACATAACATAGAACCTGCCAACCTGGTGTATCTCCGCTTTTTAAATGTCTGATATCTTCTAACATATCCATTTTAAGGAAATGCTATTAAGGGTGGTTTTGATCTACATTAAATATACAAAGTATGTAATGTATTTAATTGAATAAGGGAAAATACTGTATTGAATAAAATAGCTCGGTAAATAACACATATTTTTATGATAGGTAAAAGATTAAAAAGGTTTACTGTGGGTCCTTTAGAGATATATACCATCACGGACATTTTTATCTTTTTTTATTGCTGACAGTTTTAGAGCTTGACTGTGATCTCAACTGAAGGTAAGTGACGATATAGTCTAAGATGGAAGCGTGCTAATCTGTTAAGAGGCGATATACCCCTTACGGTTTCCATACAGCATCGTACCGGAAAACAAATCTCTTTGTTTGGCGACTCTCTTTTTGGTACTGAACAGGCATGTCTGTGTATTTGATGCATTAAAGTTGACAAGATTAACGTCGCACCACACCGACACCTTATTTCGTGTCAAATTAATGCGTTCTACAAAGGCTTCTCGTTGCCTAACAGTCTCTGCACCACTAGTTCTGGCATCAGAAGTATATCTATCTATGACGGTACTGTCATCTCCGTATCGGAGGGTACCAGGTTTCAGCAGGTCATTAATATAGAGGAGATATAGTGTCGCAGAGTTGACTGATCCCTGAGGAACGCCTGTATTTATATGTAAACGCCTGTATGTCAAGTGAGAGATGTTGGGCGGAAGTGGCCTTCTACTGCGAGACTGTAATCTCGCTAAAGGAGGCCCACGAGCAAGATAGGAAGAATGCAGTAGATTCTCCCTCTCACCGCCGAAGGAAGCGGGATACCAGGCGGCGCTTGTTTACCCACTTGCTCCCGCCTCCATGAATCCTTAGTCGAACTCATCCTGGGCACCAGGGAAGAATGCGCAAGCTGAACCTCTGGTGTCTCACTTACGGATAAAACATTGTAGATTTCATACATTTCATACATTAAAAGCCTTAATTAAACTCTCTATATTAAGTTATAAAAGAAACAGTTTTTTATGTTGTATTTCTTCCTTCAAAGTAACCACAATTTTTTTTTTTTCAATACTTGATAAACGTTAACCTTTCCTTTCAAAAGTTTTCCAAAGGAAAACAAATTTTAATAATAAATTCACAAATATTATATTGTTTAAGTTATTCATTTCTTGCTAAATTTGTTATTTCTAAGCTAAGATCTGCGTAAGCTTTTTCCATCATATACTGAATCCTGTCTTTCAAATCCGGTATATCGTCCATAGTTAAGCCTTTTGTAGGGACCGCCTCTAGACATTGGATGATTGCGTGACCTGTAAAGTAATTGAAAAAAATTAAAAATTACGTGCCTATAACATTTGGCCACTGCTGTGCAAAGGCCTCCTGACGAGGTGAGAAAAGTTTAGTGCATTGACCTACCACGCTGTTTCACTGCTTGTTGACTACACACGTCCCAGAATTATTTACGGGATATGCAGGTTTCCCTGCGATGTTTCTGATTCTCCAAGGATAAACACAACACATTCGAGCGTGACAAAATCATAATAGAAAACTCAATATTACTTTTTGAATTGGTCCGACCCGGACTCGTACCCAGGACCTCATGTCTGTAGCCAAACATGCTACCCACTAGAGCAATGAGGCAGTTTTGTAATGGGTATCTAACAGTTAGATTGTCATTGTCAACTACTGGTAGATAACATGATACGATAGTTCTGTCTCAATTTAGGCAATCATAAAGTGTAAAGCCATAATGTGTTTTATCTGTTTCGCTTCTCGGTAATTGACGCAACAAAATATGTGTAGAGATAACACCAGGCAATAAAAAACACAAAAAAAAAACATTTATAAAGTGACTGTTACTAACGGTGCGTGTGTCGCGTCGAAGGTCGTTAAGTTTTTTGTGGTATTTTATAAACTGTAAGTGTTTATTTGTGATTATTTGTGTTTTTGATTATATAAGTGATGTGAATAACAATGAAAACCCTTGAGGTCAGTTTTCATTTTTAAGATATGAGCCTACAACAAGACATACAAGACATACTGTTTTTCACTATCTCAAAATTGAGTGCAACATGACGTCTTAATTTAAAAAACAAAAGAAAACATTGTATAGTTTAACTGTTGGCAAATATAAAAATTATAACATTTGGTAGTGTTTCATGAACATTTAAGTCGCATGAGCCACTTTACCGTCATTCTACCCGCGGGGCAATAGATGCAAACACGTCCGACGACGGTTATTTCAGCTAAAAAGCGTGGACAAATTATGGAGGCCAGTAAAAAACTAGGCGGAAAATCAGAGGAATAATAAATTGTTTTGTGTTGTGCTCTATAGTAATGTGTAAGCAGGATTAGCATGAAATAAAGAGTTTTATTCCTGCCAACCCATAGTGTAGCAGCGTGGTGGATCTATGCTTTAAAACCCACTCTCCTATAACATTTTAAAAAGCTTTATATACACTTATCCGGCATGTAGTTAATATCAAACCGTAACCTATTTCTTGGGCAATAAATGAGACTGAGCTGTCAGACATGCACATGCACGCTCGCTAGAATGGAGTAAGAGAGCGACAGAATGATATTAAACACGTCACTGCTGTTTTTCTTAGACATTATTTAATATTTATTAACAATACGAATACTGCTTAATTGATAAATGTTGATACACAATCGTAATTGTATATACAGTAGAACCTACATAACTGAGAGCTCACAGGACGGGAAGGTGGCGAGAGGCCCACGATCGCCGACTCTCTCCTTAGTGCTGACCTTTGGGTAACGGAAGCGGGGTCCGTTGCCCAACAAAGAGAGGTACCGCGAGGTGTTTGGTCATTGACCGAGTTGGGCCTAAGCAGGCACATCGCTGGTGGGGTTGCAAATCTCTGTCAGTCGCGTTCTCGTGATCCCGTCTCCGAGTGATATAGGAGCACCGCTGGGTTTAAACCGGTATGAGGCCGGCATACCCTGGAACATCCTCCCGAGTATTCCAGGTATCCACGAGGATTTCCCAGCGTTAAATACTCGTAGCGGTTAAATAGATGATACAGTGATAAAAGTGCAGGGAATAAATTGTTTGTAAGTTACCACCCTACCAGCAAAGGCGTACCGCCATGCAAGGGATTTATAATATAGAAACTATAAGAGGTACATTGTCACTAAACAGACCAGCTCGCTGTCATCTAAGACGGTGTCATCAGTTATCATCAAGTGGGATCACACTCAAGCACTAAACAGTCAGCAATAAAAAAGTGGAAAAATGAAACTTCTCTGGCAAACTACTTTTTAAGTTTTGGATATATTTATACAAATCTAAATCTTATCATTTCCAAAACTTAGAAGGACGGAAAAATTAAGATGTTAGGAATTTCATCAATTTAATTGTCATTAAAATATTAAGTGTCCAAAATAATTTACTGAAATCTCAAATAACGAATTCTAAATACAAATGCCACGTGTTTTTGTCAATATTAGAAATTATTATTAAAATTTTGTTTTTGAAGTTAAAATTTAGAAAAGAGATTTGTATTTTTGCCAAATTTAAAATGGCACATGTTATTTGTAAACATTAAAACTACTACCTGTAAACATTAAGACATTAAAACTACCTAACCTTCAACCGAATCAGCATAAAAACGTTTCACATCTTCGTGACGCTGATCACGCGTTTCATCCGTACAATTTTACCCTTATGCACCTAAAGAAGTTTCATTTCAATCATTTTTTAATTGTCAAATAGGAATCCATTTATTTTAGTGTTAAAGAACAAGTTGTAAAGAGACTAATTTTAAATCTTACCATTGTTAAAGATGTGCTTCTTTGCATCCAAGAAATAATATGGCGATATAACTAAAGGAACGATGGGAACTTGACAAGCAATTGCTAATTTGAATGCACCTTTTTTAAACGGCTGCATTTTTTCCGAAGTCTTACTACGTGTGCCTTCGGGAAAAAGCCAAATTTTCGCCTGAAAGAGATCAAATCACGTTTATATTAAGGTAAAATAAATAACAGCAAATATATATCCCACTGCTGCATATTCTCTGTCATAGAAACAATATTTTTTTGATGATAGACAGGGACATGGTGTTGCGCTACATGACAGGCTATATTTACCCCAGATTGGTTTCCACAATGATTTCTTTCGGCAAAAATACTAACGATAAATTTATAACGATTTAACACATATTTTTTTGGAAAGAGAACTTAGTGGTACACAACAACAACCTTCCAAACACTGGCTATTATCCAGAACTCACGTGTCTTATCCGCAATCACAGCCCTGGCTTTTATATAATACTAGATGACACGACGGGTTTTGTTTTGTCTAAACTAAGAAATCGATTTGGTGCAATTCATAAATAAAAAAATTATTAAATAACTTAGTTTTTCATCAAATAATCACAACATTCATGGTTTTAACTTCTGGTTATTACACGAATAGCTTTATTGTTACATATACCGACACGGGAACAGGGACATACAATTAGCGCCTGTCTGCGCGATTCATTTATGGACTTATGAAGTATGAAGCAATGAGCATTAACGTCCCACTGCTGGGCATAGGCCTCCTCACTCATATGAGAGCGAATTTTTAGACCATAGACCCAACACGCTGCTCAACACTCTCCATGTCTTCACTCTCGTAGACCGACGTAACGAGAACACGATCGAATGGAAATCAGGCGCAGAACCAAAAGCTTAAAGTGCTCTCCGAGGCACGTGGTTGAAGCACACTACCTACTTCCCAACTTCGGGGAAATATTGAAAAAACCTTAATTGAAAACTCAATATCGACTTTTGAATTGGCCCCACCCGGCGACTCGAACCCAAGACTTAATGCCTGTATCCGACATACTAACCACTAGGCCAGTAGGCAGTCTTATAATAACATGTTAATTACTTATTTGCCACGTGCATTCCGTTAATCGTTGACAATTATGTGAAACGTCATAAGGATACATCAATAAAGATTATATTATCAGAAGGACTAAGAAATTTACAATAGAAGTTATTATAGTGGTTAAGTTTTCCTAATATTTTAGATTTTGTATGTAACTTTCTTAACTTGGTCTTACAGAAGACTATAATGAACACATCAAAAAAATTGAGGCGTCATTCCGTCACATAGAAAAATTGAGACACGTTTATAAATAACTTTATTCGGCGCATAGTGTGAACTACAATTATATAAATGTATATACATCGGCTACAGAGACGAGGTTCTACGTTTGAGTCCCAGGTCAGGCCAATTCGAAATCGATATTGAGTTTTCTATTAAGATTTTCTCAATATTTGCCCGAAGTTGCTAAGTTGGCGGTGTGCTCCACCCTCGTGACTCGTAGAGCATGTTAAGCCGTCGGTGCTGCGCCTGATCTCTCTCCGGTCGTGTCGGATTGCCGTCACATTGGACTATAACAATAAAGGAATAGAGATTCCACAGGTGTACTGTACCTGCCAACCCGCAGCAAAGCAGCGTGTTGGGTCTTTATCTCTAGAAGCCGTCTCGTCTATCATGAGGCCTGTGCCTAGTGGGTCGTTAATGGGCTGCTACTTACTTAAACTTAAGTTGTTAAGTCCCACATTTAAGTTTACGCCACTGAAGTTGTGTGGGTCACTTAGTATTATAATATAGGTTACCTTCTGTTTGAAGACTTCATCGCCGGAGGCCTTTAAGGTATTGTAAGCATCTTCTGGAGTCTTCCGATCAATAAATACGCATCCCGATAGATATGTTGCTAACCCAAACGGAAACAGATACAGTATTTCTTTTCTGCAGACAGGTGCTATTTGTTTTGTGGTATTGCTTATATTAAACAAACCTAAAAAGAATATATGTATTTATTTACTATCATGAGAAAGAGAAATTACACCGAAATGTGATACGATAATTCTCAAATGATTCTTTATTTTATAAACCCAAGAACGATGATGTTAGATGGAAGTCATAATCAGTTTGAATAACTTTGTAACCATTGTTCTTGTAAATCCTTTAATTTCCTAAGAGAATATGTTTTGAAACTAAAAGAAACATCATTTGGTTTTTGACATATAAAATTTTAAAATTAAAAAAATATGTTTTCTTTGCTAAATATAATTGCTACTAACTTCTTAACAAAAAGAATTGGCGATTTTATTGCGTTTACATTTAACCAGTTAAAAGAAATATAGAATTATAAATCATTATGTTTATAAAGAGGATTTTTTTTTATTTTGTATGTATGTCTGTTACGTTTTCACATAAAAACTAAACTGCACTGCACTGAGTGACATAGGCTTCTCAAAAATAATAGGACAAAGATGAGAAAAATGCATTAATGTAACCCAAGGTGTGAAACAAAAAATCTGTTATCGCGTACGCTGCGAAAACTGTTAAAGATAGAACCATAAAATGTTCTATAATATTATGGAACGTAATAATATAAATATATGTCCAACTATAGTTATGCCACTATAACTAGTTTTTAACATTTTAAAGATTTAAAAAAGTGCCGACAATAATCAAACCATATTTTTCATAGGTCTGTAGTAATCCTTAACCTTATTCAATGAGCCCTATAACCAATTCTATTATTAAAGACCGTTTTAATAGCTCTAATGTACTGTTTAAATTGTTAAAATTGGACAATCCATTCAAAAGATGTAACGAATCTAAAGAGAATAACGTTTCCCGAGTCCAGAACAAAACAAAGCTACGTCAAATGTTATGTACAGGGAAGTTCTGAGACAGTTCAAAGTATTACAAATAAATCTCTTCTCTAATCTTATAGAAGAAACTCAAAAATTAAAGCTAAAAATTTTTAGGGAGGGATTTAAAAAAAATCTGTAGAGTATTTTTAAATTAAAATATAATGTCGGATATTCTATGTAAATGATGCTACGGATTAAAAAAAAACATAATTAATCGATATATAAAAAAGTGAAATAAAACTTTTACGTTAACAAAAATAACTTTCCACTGCTACGAGATCTGTATCTACGCGGCTGAAACCACAGGCCATTGCTAGTATATAATGTATGAAGGTATATTTGTGAATATATATATAACATAAATACTGTAACACCACGGTTATCGCCAATAGATTCTGGTGGAAGTAAAAGCCCAGATGAAGTATCTGGGCTTAATACTGGATAGCCGATGGGGATTTCGCGCACATTTTGACTGCCTCACCCCTCGGCTTATCAATACCGCTGCGGCGCTTGGTCGATTGTTGCCCAATATAGGAGGACAAGGGTCGTCCTGTCGGAGACTTTACGCCGGTGTAGTGGCTAGCATGGCGCTGTACGGTGCACCAGTGCGGGTGGATTCTCTGACCGCTGTAAACAAATCCGTCCTACGTCGGGCTCAAAGAATAATAGCGGTCAGGGTAATACGGGGATACCGTATAGTTTCGTGGACGGCGGCAACTCTTCTTACAGGCGACCCCCCTGGGAACTCCGGGCGGAGACTCTAGCAGCTACCTATCGCTGCAGGGCGGCTGCAAGTACTGAACGGGTACCAACGGATGCCGAAGATGTTAGGAGGATTGGGTCTTTAGCAAAGAGAGCACTGATCCAGAGGTGGCGTGAAGACCTGGAATCTCCAATGGCGAGTCTAATTATAGTGGGGGCGATCCGTCCACACCTGGAGAAGTGGTTGTCTAGGGGCCACGGATCTCTTTCTTACAGGCTGGTGCAGGTGCTGTCTGGATATGGTTGTTTCGGCAAGTACCTGCATCAGTTTGTTCGCCAAGAGGAAACGCCCGCCTGCCATGAGTGTGATGCACCTAATGATTCGGTGCAACACACTCTGATAGAGTACTCGGCATGGGAACCCTAGCGGCATCTCTTGACGTCGTTGGTCGGAGGAGACCTTTCGTTGGAGGGTCTAGTTGGCGCAATGCTCACTAGCGAAAGGGAGTGGAGGGCAGTGGCCTCCTTCTGCGAATCTGTTATTTCGCTGAAGGAGGCACATGAGAGGCAGAGGGAGGATTCTATAGAAGCTCCTCTTCTCCAGCGCAGGAGGTTGGGAGGTAGGAGGCGTAGATTTGCGCTGCTCCTACCCCCTTCCTAAATTCCCAGCAGGAGTAGTATCCCGGAGTACCAGGGTAGATTGCGTCAACCGATCCTTTGGTGCTCCACTAAAGGATGGGACGGGTATCGCCAGGTTTTAGTGATGTATTCTGGCTTACTGCCAACGAGTCCCACACTCCCGTTCAGATTTTGTCTGAACAGGGTGCGTAAAGACATTTCCCAGCGTGAAAAAAAAATAAAAAATGGCATAGTACACAAGCGCACTCTCTATTCCTTCACTCTCATAGTGGCCGTAGGGATCAGCTTAATTAGTTTAAAGTAGAACTTATCATCCGATGTTAACCATCTTTCTTATGTCGATTAAACTGTATCGAGTTGTGATCAACTAAATCTAGAATTAGTCAAGATATAGTGAGACAACGCTTATTTACAACAATAACCTAAAAATTTGTGTGGTTTTAATTAAATTATTATACCAACCTATAATATCAATGGAAGACTGGTGATTGGCAATAACAACAGCTTCGTCACTTTTCCGGAGAACTTTGCTATTTCTCAACTCCCAAGTTACGCCAAATACTTTTGTGATATATTTCAATATCCATGCTATCATTCTGTAAAAAAAATGTGTCCGCTAAAAATCACGTGATATAAGTAAAAACTTCATTAAGGCGAGATTAATAACATTTCTATCTTTCTTTTCTCTTATTGATGACAGGTAAATGATGATACAGTTTAAGATAGAAGCAAGTTAACCCCGGGTAAAAGATATAGCTCTACGTCTTATAGCTCCTACGCATCGTACCGAACGCAATTTTTTGATTGGTGGCACGTCTTTGGTGGTAGGCTGGTAACTAGGACTGGTAGCTAGCCCATTAATATCACAAGGTTAGGCACAGGCCTCCTCACTCAATGGAGAGGATCTAGCCGGAAAATAACTAGCCATAACCGAAAGCCTCCCAGCAATTCAGACTCAGATAAATTAGAAAAATTTTCCCTGGCGAAAATCGAAATCATGATCTCTGTCAACGAAAAAATATATGCTGTCAAATAAAACGACATAGAAAAAATTAAGTAGCAGCCCATTACGTCCCACTGCGTGGCACATGCCTCCTCACTCATGAGAGAGGGTTCTTTAGAGCATAGACCTACCACGCTCCTCCATTGCGGATTGGAAGGCATAGCACACAAGTGTACTCTCTATTCCTTCATTCTCATAGTCGGACGTGACGGCAAACCGACACGACCGGAGAGAGATCAGGCGCAGGACCGACGGCTTAACGTGCTCTCCGAGGCACGGGGGTGGATCACACCGCCAAATTTTTCCCAACTCCAAGCAAATATTGAGAAAATCTAAATAGAAAACTCAATATCGATTTCAAATTGGCCCGACCCGGGACTCGAACCCAGGACCTCATGTCTGTAGCCGAACATGCTAACCACTAGACCAATGAGGCAGTATGTTGATTAACGTAAACCAAATGTTTAAAACTAAAAAACGAAGGAAATCAAATAAACGTTGTATCCAATCCCAATCCATTTTATAGATCCGTTTCAGATATAAATTATTTAATATTTAATACAATATTATCACTGTATAATAGAGATAATTTGGTATCAGTTAAAATTGTGCGGAGGTGTATCAGACCGCCAAATTTTTCCCAACTTCGGGCAAATATTGAGAAAATCTTAATAGAAAACTCAATATCGTTCAAGTTCAAAACATTTTTAATCAATTAGGCCTTTACAGCACTTGTGAATTGTCAAATATCCCTTTTGTCCTACATTATTTTAATATACGACAGATGATGATATTAAAGGACGACTTACAATCTAACGTTACGAGGGTTCCTTGGTGCTCTGTACTGAGAAGAGCACCCAATAAACTCAGTTCGGTGTAAGTTTTTTTTCTCATCATCATTACAATATATATTTTTAATTTATTCTACCGATTAAAGCAATTCATTCACTCCCATACCTTTTTATCTTCTAAGAAGTCCTTCAAATTATAGAAAGATCTCTCAATTAGTTTTATTTTAATAACATATTTAAATTTATTAAGTTTCATCTTTGTAACTTTTCTGGGAGTTTGATAAAGAGACGTATACAGTTAACCTTGAATAAATTGTCAATTTTATGTAGCCTACTAGAATTTATAGCAATTTTGCTTTTCTTTCTTAAGTTATATGAGGTCGATTTACATTTTTTTGTGAAAGAGCCAATATTTTTATTGACGTACAACAAGTTTTCTAATAGGTATATGACCTGAACTGTTATTAATATTACAGCTCTGAATTTCTTTCTTAACGACTGTCTTGGACCCATATTGTAGATCGTACGAACAGCCCTTTTCCACAGTACAAATATTGCATATATATCTGCAGCATTACCCCAAAGTAGAATACCATATGACATAATGATACTGACCACGATCCTCAAAAATAAGGGACCGACTAAGAGAGAGAAATAGAGAAGCCGCATTGTTCGATAGGGCCCCCACTGTAGTTTATTATCTAACGTAATACCTAAGAAAACAGGTACCAGATAAAATTCCTCATTATTAAGTTTAACAATGGTTTTCATTTGTTAAACATTTGGCGATGTCGATTGAATACATTATATTTTGCCCTATTGAGTAATTAATTATTATTTTCAAACCATTGCAGTACTTTTTGTTGTTTAACTTTGAATATCGTCCTTAATAAAGTAAGAAAGGTCATTTATGTAAATGAGGAACAGAGAAGGCCCTAATATGGAACCTTGTGGAACACTTAGTTTCAATACAGACCTGTCTGAAAGTTTTCCCTTAAGACTTTTGTATTCTATTGGTTAAATAGGGACTCATCAGGTCTATTTCATAGTGACGTGATTTGCCGATCAGTGTGTCACACTGGACACAATCGAAAGCCTTAGACAAATCACAAAAAACACCAAGCGCGTATCGTGATTCCTCAGGCCTCGTAAATTATATCGTATAAGTAGTATCATTTGCTATTAATATAATGATAATTGTTTATAGATATAAATAAAGCAATTAATTAGTTCCTATTACTTGATTTATCTAATAGCATACAATTATCATATAACCTCGAAAGAAAATCAATGTCAAATGCAAATGTGTAATAAAATATATGTTATACGCTAAAGTGACAGTTGATATCATTTTTTTTGTCAAAATAAATGCAATTTTATTTACGCGAAAGGGCATGTTGGCAAAAAAACTTCTTTTTTTATTGTATCCCACGATATATGGTGTAATAATTTCTTTTAAGGAACCATAACACTTTTGTATCTTTCGCTTTATAAATAGGGGTTTGCCCTTTACTCTTTACTGTGTGCCAATTTCAATGTTTTTTATATTGCTTATAGGTTAGCGATTGCCTGTGACCTCGATTGATGAAAAATTATGTTACAGTCCAAGATGGAAACGCGCTAATTTAGTAAGAGGTATCACCTCTTATGGTTTGTACACAGCATTGTACCTGAACCAATTTATTTTACTTGGCGATACGTCCTTACTGGTAAGTTGGTAACTAGCCACAGCTAAAGCTTTCCACAAGTTCAGATTCAGACAAATTAGAAAATACAATATCATAAATTTTCCATAATCGAACTCAGGACCTCTGCTGACGAAGCGAATAGACACAATGCGCCAATGAGGTTTGAAATTAAACTATGTATAATATTTCATAACCACTTACAGTCCATTATCCAGGTTTCTTGGACGAATAGCCATAATCGGTATTGTTAACAGTGAAACAATTTGAGTACTAATAATATAGAAAATAAATTTAGAATAATATTTCACGTAATCTGGTGTTTTAAACACCAAATTCCATAAAATATACACTGTCATTAAATAAAATATATAGACCCACATATTTCTATTTAGATACGAAGAGTAAAGCGATTGAGAAGTTATCACAGTTACTATGTTATTGTATCTGCAGTTATGTCTACTTATATTGAATTAATTCGTTTATTCGTAAAGTACAGTGACCATACGACTATTGTATTATATTTAATGCAAGTTTATTATATTTCTTGTAGTATATTTATTATATATAATTCAAGAAATATAATAATATACCCAATAGACTGCCTCATTGGTCTAGTGGTTAGCATGTTCGACTACAGACATTAATTAGATTCTATAGTAAGATTTCAGCCGGGGTCGGGCCCATTCAAAAATCGATATATTCTATTAAGATTAGGATTCTCAAAATTTGCCCGAAGTTTCGACTTTGGCGGTGTGCTCCCCGTACCTCGGAGAGCAGATTAAGTCGTCGGATCCTCCGCCAGATCTCTCGCCGGTCATCTCGGATTTCCGTCATATCGGAGTATGAGAGCGAAGGACTAGAGTGTGCACTTGTGTACTATGCCTGCCAACCGGCAGTGGAGCACTGTTCTGGGTTCTAAAAACCCCTCTCTCCTGTTAATGAAGAGCATTGTAGTACAGATCTGCCTCATTGGTCCTGTGGTTAGCATGTTCGGCCACAGACATAAGGTCCTGGGGTCGAGTGTCGGGTCGGGCTGATTCGAAAATGGATATTGAGTTTACTATTAAGATACAAATAAAGCACGTGTAATGTTTATTGTCTTCCATTAAGATGCGCAGACTTCTAGCGGAAGGCGATGGCTACCGAAAAGAAGCACTCGTGTAGAGATGTTCGCGGCCTTTTGACGAAGAAAGAAGAGGGGCAGTGGGTAGTTAAAAATGGTTATATCTAAGGGTCTATTGTTATCTGCTAAAGTGTTAACTAGTGTAATACTGTGATAGTAAAATAAAATTAATGTTAACTCTTCGAGTGTTTAAATTGTTTTCTTTGTAACACACGTTAATCCGTCGATCCTGCGCCTGATCTCTCACCGATCGTGTCAGATTCCCCTCACATCGGACTATGAGAGTGAAGGAATAAAGAGAGCTCTTGTGTACTATGCCTGCAAACCCATATAATCCCTCTCTTCTATAAGTATTGTAAAACAAAAAACCAACAAATTCCAAGATTTTTATCGTAAATTTGGTGTAGCCTTTCACACGTGTTGTCGTGACATTAGTAAATAAGTATTTATATATACCGATTGATTTTATATTGAGGTTAATAAGAAAACATATTTTTTACTAAGCGGCTTTTTACTAAGTATGACTATAGTCATACTTAATGCTGCTTAGTAAAAAATATGTTTTCTTTGTCCTAACAAATATATATAGTACAAATAACATTCAATTAACGCCACAAAGCTTTTATCTTGTTGTATACGCATTAAAGAGAACCAGGCTCACCTATCTTAGATTTTGCATACAGAAGTCATTTGCTGTAACTATACGAATAATTCCTTATTTATAATATGTCTATTATTTAATTATCTTAGATTAGATCGGTAAAGAATGTTTAAAACCTTAATTCTACATAGATTATTTAGAATTATGATTTTTTAGAACCTAGGGAAACAAGGAGATCTGTCTAGTAAATTAAATTTACCACTATAGAGAGTTATCCGTAAAAACACATTATGTATATAGATATGATGTAAAAAGATTTAAGCTAGACCAAAAATGTGTGGGAGAAATCTGAATGTGAGCAATTTCGTGTATTATCTAGTTAAGTTTTTATGGTAGGTAATATAGTTTAAATGTAAATAGAATGACAAGTACTTATCATAAACTGATTATGGCGACATTGTAAAAACAATATTTACATATTATTTTTCGATATAATTTAATCATTGTCAAAATATAACATAGTATATTAAAACACTTTATTTTTTAAAATCTAGCCTTAGCCTGTTTGATTGAGATGCTCATGATTCAAAAGCACTGATAATACTCCTATAATCAATTATTCATTCAAAATAGATTAATGTTTACTTTGTTGTATCTTTTCTAAGTATGGGATAACTAAATAACATATCCGTTATTTGCTACTTTATTCATAAAATAACGAGTAATAAAAATAACTTAAATCGAAAAGAAATTAATTACGTTACTGGCAATGTTTTAGTTAAGGAGTGAGCAAGTAAAGAACTTCAAGTTGTAAAGAAGTAGTGTACAGTACGCACTGTAATGCGTTTTATATGATTACTTACGCTAACATGTATGTAGTGTTGGAGAAATATTAAATTATTATAATTGTTATCAAATAAAATTAATTTAATAAGAGATTGCCACAAAAATGTTATTAATATATACAGGCTTAGATTATTATTTTTAATTTTATTTTATAAAATATATTTTATGTCAGTGTTCATCATATATTTTAGATATCTCTGTATACTCCATTTGTGATATAATGTGTAGTCCACGGAAAAAAATTCAGTTTACAATTGTCTTGAAAAAATATCAACCATTAGACATACAATAACGCCAGAGTAACACTTGCGGATTAATTGCAATAACTCCGACGCCTAAGCTTTACTCCGTAGTAACCATGATTTCAGTAAGTTTATAATTCCTGCCTCATTGGTCTAGTGGTTAGCATGTTCAACTACAGACATCAGGTCCTGTGTTCGAGTCGATATCGATTTCGAATTGAATTCAAAATCGATATTAAGTTTTTTATTCAGATTTTCTTAATATTTGGCCTGTGTTGTGTAATTGGCGGTGTGTTCCACCTCGGAGAGAATCTAGACTTACTTTTTGTAGCGAAAATGTAACCTGAAGGTGGTGACATGTGGGATGAAAATATATAGTATAAAAATAAATGCTCTGTCTGTATTATATAAGCTCCAGAAAAAAGATATGTAAATGCATTACATTTTGTCATTTTACTTCAACCGCCTGCGTTTTAAACATTCATAAAGTTTCTAGCTACCGTGATTGCTATTTCATATTCAACGATCGTTACTTCATTCGCAATGTTTACATCAACCCGTATGGGAATTGACGTTTGCTATATTTGAACGTAATTCATTTTGCCGCCTGCCTGATTTCACGGGAATGGTTTACACATGAAGCCTTCTCAACCTGTAGTTGTTGGTACAAGATAAATAACCTTATTTTTCAGGTTTAAAACGTACTCTTTTATATAAAAAATGGACTCAAACTTTGATATACGTGTTGGGGTCCAAAGGTAACATTTTTTATGTTTTTAATAAATCTCTAAATTTGAAATGCGAACTATGTAATATAGTCCGAAAACACAAATACAAATTCATTTCACTTTACTTTATTATAATATTATTATATTAAGTAAATCTTTCAGTACGATTACAGACTGGGGAAGGTGTTAATCGGACACGGTTGTTTTGGTAAATACCTGGATCAGATTGTCGGCTGTGAGGAATCGGCCGCCTGCCACGAGCGTGATGCTTCCACAGATCCCGCGCATCACACAATGGCAGAGTGTTCCGCATGGGGACCTCAGCGACACGTTTTGGTGTCGCTGATTGGAGGGAACCTCTCGTTGGTGAGCATAGCAGGCGCAATACTTGCTAACGAGACGGGCTGAAGAGCAGTCGCTTCCTTCTGCGAATCCACTTATGTCGCTGAAGGAGGCATCGAAGAGGGTGAGACAGAATGTCATCGGCGCTCCACCTATCCTACGGAGGAGGCGGAAAAGCAGAATGGGTAGATTTGCGCATCTTCTTCCTCTACCATAAACTATTGAGACAAGGCGGCTACATTCGGGGTACCAGAGTGGACTGTGTACTCGTACCTCTGGTTCTCCACTCAGGGATGTCGAGGGTTCCGCTGTGTTTTAATGGGTATTCTGATCTTTCAGTGAGCCCCACACTCCCTACTCGGGGTGTGTAAATGCATTTCCCAGCGTCAAAAAAATGTTTGGAATCGTCAAATACTGGTTTATCTACTCTTTCATTTCAATAAGGGATTGATGATAATAATAAAGAACGACTTACAAATCTAAAGTTACGAGGGATGCTACGCGCTTTGTCCTAAGAAGAACCCACAACAAACTCGGTCGGTTGAACTTTTTTAGTTTCATGATATTAAAAATAGTTTATCACTAATGTTTTAAATTTATTAAATGACATATCTATAACGTCTTCTGGGCGTTTGTTATAGAAACGTATACAGTTTGCTTTAAATAAGTTACTACTCATTATTATTTTTGTTTTTGCTGTTATATGACGTGCAATCCCTTTTTTTGCTGACGGTTTCAAGGGTGCATTAAAAGAATAGTTTATTAGTTTAACATTAACGTATAAAAATAAAAAGGTTGGAACTTTTTTAAGGGTATAAGTGTGATAGTTCGTAATAAATATATTAGAATGAATTCAGCCATATTTCAAAATATAATATAAAGATAAGTAGGTCAGTTTATATTTTATACTATACGTTTCAGTAAGGAATCTTTTTCGTCATAATGTAATGTTAATAAGTAATCATTTACAATATCTTTTGGCTCGCATTATTTAACGGGAAATATATAAGTTTTCTATTAATCATGTCGTACAAATAATTGGATTGTGAGCAGTATTAGTTTTGTTTTGTGCTGTTTTTGATAAGACATATCTATTCCTATTACTGAACGGTGTAAAAAGTAAAACAGACAACTGCGTTAAGTTTAGTATAATTAATTAAATAATAGAAATATGTGTAGCAACTGCCTCATTGGTCTAGTGGTTAGTATGTTCGGCCAAGTTAAGCCGTCGGTCCTGCGCCTGATCTCTGACCAGCCATGTCGTATTTCCGTCACATCAGCCTATGAGAGTGAATTGGGAATAAAACTTTTGTACTATACCTGCCAATCCGCAGTGAAGCAGAGTGGTGGGTCTATGCTCTAAAAACCCTGTCTCATACTTATATGAGACCGGGTTTTTAGAGTGCTAAGTCTGTTATTTACTTATGTACATCAATTTTAATGAACAGCAATCGATTTAGGTATTTTTATGTCAAATTTCATATATATTGTTAGAAAAAAATAATCAAATTAACAGTAGTCTTTGCGAAATCTGTGATTATAGAAGCAAAGTCTTTGACAATAGAACCTCAATAATGTTCAAACTAATAATTTGAATGAATTAAATTCGAATTTCCACCCCTAGTAAGTGTAAAAATAACACACTGAAAATGGATCATCTCCTTTGTACTCGACGTGCATGACTGTAAACACGTGTATATGGATGTATGAATATTAAATTTACGAAGTTCGTACATGTTTGTTTGAGAACCCAAACCACTTTACCATAACGGCAGGTTCGTAGTTTCAAAGTTCAACGCTTATTGCAATCGAAACTTTAGTATCAAAGTGCTGCTGTGAGAAAATTTATAATTCAATGCGATGCACGTGTTTTCAGTGAGTATTCACTGCATCTATAAAGGAAGTGAACATGTATATTTTGTACAAAAGTATATATATTTGTAATACATAACGTACGAGTGTTTTAACGACCTCATTGATTTAAAATACGAGAAATCGCACCACATTAGCAGACGCCCAAGTTTGATTCCCCACAGGGCAAGTTTAGTAAACTATATTTTGTATTTTGTCTAAGTTTGGCTTGGTGGAAGAATGATTTCAGAAAAGTAAAGGTAGTTATAACTGACGTAATCAAGGAGCTTTCCTTTATCTACACTTTTACATTGCTTTTATTAGTTCACACACGTGCTATATACATCATGTGTCAACTTTCAATTGTAAGTTAAATACTTAAAATTAACTTACGTTCAAAAACAATTTATTTTAACAAAGGTTACGCAAAAGATATAAGAATTTATTTAGATGCCGTTGCAATTGACATAATTTTTTTTCTACTCACAAAATGAAACAGATTATACGTAAATATTTTAACGTCAATATTTTCAAAGGGATAGATCATCAATAATGAAAACGTTGGTAAAACATAAGAAAGCAATTTTAACTGTCAACACTCTGCTACGAAAAACAAACAACGCAAGTGATTGAATTCGAAGTCGCCATCTAGAGCCCACTCAGCGAAATGCTCGGAGCTTTCATAACAAACTAGAGAGAGCAAGATTAATAATTTATTACAAATAAACTATATAAATAAATCAAAGATAGTTACAGAATTTACAACTTAGAACGGAGAAATTCTCTGATTTTTAAGATTCATCTCGGCTCCAAATAGAAAACTACGTGATAAATCTACGAAAAATAAATTATACAAAATTAAATCATTAAGTATAGAATATCGCCAGATTCTTATAGAATCGGAATATAACCGGATGACACCCCGACTAACGGGTAGTTATAAATAAAATCAACAGTTAATTGTTGTTTTTCTTGCCCTTATCCCACTAAGTGGGGTCGGCACAGCATGTTTCCTTTCGCCACTTCACTCTATCCGCAGTCATTTCTACATTCACACCCTTTATACACATATCCTCTTTCACACAATTCATCCACATTTATTTTGGTCGCCCTCATTACTTTTTAAAATAATTGATAATCCTCACATAACCGAATTTCGGACACAGCAGGCAATTTCATTTAAACAGAAAATATCATTAAGTTTTTATTCCAGATAGGTTAGCGCTTGGCTGTAGAACCGGATGGTAAGTGATAATACAGTCTAAGAAGGCAGTGCACTCTCCTGATAAGAGATATTTTACTACTGAAACTTGTTCCTTGGCGGCACATCTTTGGTGGGTTGGGTTGGCCGCGGCTGAAGCCTCCCAGCAGTCCAGACTCAGACATGTTAGAAAAAAGCAATTCCTTAATTTACCCTGCTGGTAAGCGAGCCCAGGTCTTTTGCTAACGAAGCGAGTACTTGCATCATAACGCCAGCGCAGACGTCATTCAATCTATATTTGACTTAATCATTTAGGATGTACATATGATATACTTTTTTTTGTCCAGATATAAAATAACAACTCTCACTTATCGAACTAAAAAAATTTTTTGTTATATAATGTACTAGCCTTTAATTTCTCATATATGTATGTCGGAAGGCAGATGTCTGTGGAACGCTGGCGCCATCTATCGGCGTGGACAGAGTCAATGGTGGCAGTCCGGCGGGAGTCTCTCGGCAGTTGTCGAGTGACGCTCGACAGGAGCAGTCTGTTGAACTACTACTACTGTTGGAACTGTCGCGTTCCTAGCTATTAGTGCTAATGAGTTTGTGTAAATTGATATCGGGAACATTAAGTGATTGAACATTATAACTCGAGTTTATAAAGTGTTTGATTGCACCAACATTACCCACGAACGCCCACAGAATTAGAAATTAAATAATGGATCCAATTAATAACGATGTCGGCGGATAACCCTACGCCCCTGTGCTTTATGCTTCTCCGTTCTCTCTTATTCTCCGACATGTATATTGTTGTGATTCGATGTTTATTTAAAGAACGAATTTAATGAAATAACTTTTTAAGTTTTCGGCTACGTTCGCCACTTTCATTGTACGATGGGAAAGTATTGTCATGATCGTCGATACAAATACAATAAAGTTGCTTTAACAAAATCTTAACTAAATAATAAATGTACTGTGGTGAAATATTTGATTAAGTGCGTTAATAGAATGTATAACAAGTTAAAATATGTTAGCGTCATGATATTGGTTTTTGTATTGACTAAGTTAAGCGGCGCGAACGATGACGAGTGATGACGATTGTTCGTAGAGTACGACAGTTGTAGTTTGGATATTAAGTGTACTAGTGAAGCGTTAAGAAAGTATTAATGTTTAGATAGGTTATAGAAATGTGTGTATAAATCATGATTAATATATTTATGAATAAAAGAATATGCGTTATTAATTTCAACAATATTAGCAAATATTTTGTAACTACCTGTTTGCGAGGCCGTCAAAAGGATATTACCGTAGACAAATGTATCGCCATCTACCCACATTCATGCAAATCATGTAATGGTAATTATTTGTAACAAAAACTAACTACTTAATCGTAAGAACAATACAATTCTCGAAAATTAAAAAATATGTATACATTCAAATGCATATCTGCTGTAATCTATATTTCATTCAATCGAGAAGTTACCACAGCTTTTCCAGTCGTTACATCAATTTGTATATACCCACTTACCTAATAAAATTTTAATTGTAAGAAACATTTATAAAAAATTAGTCGAGTCGAGTTAATTTAAGAAGGACACTCGAAGTTCTCGAGTTCTTTTTCGTTCTGAAGAACTTAATATATAAATCATATGCTACACAGGATTTAAATAAATGCTTGCCGCTTTATGCTCCGACCATTTCGTTCATAAATCAAAAAGCTCGGTTCTTAGAGCAAATCCTTTGCATTGTTTGTTTTTTGCGTTCATTCTCTACTTATGTTAGTAGACATAGACTTGCCTACTAATTTTATTAAATATCATAGAATACAGAAACACACCCAAAATTATATGTTTCTCCTTACTTTTACATATCTTTTTGTAACTTCTCAATATAACAATGATAATAGCAATAAATTTGTTCTTTCTACATCCCCCTCTGTCTCTAATGTATGTAATTATAAGATAGGCGTTTGTGGTGACTGAATCACGATTTCTAATGAACACACATTTATAAAGCCCACTATATGATTACATTTTCAACTCTTTATAAATAAATCGCAGCTTTTAGTTACGTATGATAAGTAATTCTCTCCAAATCTGGCTCACACATGAATATTTAAATGTAAAAGAGGATTTGCTTGAGCTTTTGCTAGTGTACTGGGTTTCTGAAGGAAGATTATTGAGAAGGCTTAAGTAAAGTTGTATTTTACTTTTTTGTTTTTTTAGCGTAACTAGAAAATGCACTTGTCTTATGCATTTTGTATTTGATTAGAATTTTCTACATTTATGTTAAAAAAAATGAATCTGCGACAACACAAAATGTAATTATTTGTAAGAAAATTAACTCTCTTTTTTACTTTTTTGCAACAAACAGGCAGGAAACATTTTTGTTTTGATATTACCATATTTATTATTACATATTTATTTTATTTTTATAGTACCATATTTACTTAAATATGTATTTGATGTTAATTTTAAATTATAAACATGCACTCCACTTCTATTTATTTATCTGAAAGTAATAAAAGCGTTGTGCAAATAACAAGCTATCTGACACCTGAGTATCTTATGAAGAAAATAGGGAAAATTAAATGAAATCTAAGGATTCGCTGAGCCAGTAAAATCCGGATATGAGACCGATGGTATTGGCGTCGCCGAGTGCTAGTTTCCGACAAGCTTCCGGTGTGAGGGGAGCTTAATGTTATCTAGCAATAAGATATAGCGTTATTGACAGTTCCTTGGCAGGAAAATATTCTTGTAAAAGATGTACTTTGATTTTAATTTCGATGAAGGAAAACATCGTGAGAAAACCTGCATATTCTAGTATATGTTAAGCCTGCCAACCCGAAGAGAAGCAGCGTGGTGTGTCTATGCTTTAAAAACTCTCCTTACTTACTCTCCTTTTTTTACCTTATCATTTTAATTTAAGTAAAAGATAAAAAAAAGTAAGTAGCAGCCCATTAACGTTCCACTGCTGGGCACAGGCCTGCTCACTCATATGAGAGAGGGTTTTTAGAGCATAGACTCACCACGCTGCTCCACTGCGGGTTCGCAGGCATAGAACACAAGTGTACTTTCTATTCCTTCACTCTCATAGTTCGACGTGACGGCAATCCGATAAGAGCCGAGAGAGATCAGGCGCAGAACCGACGGCTTAACGTGCTCTCCGAGGCACAGGAGTGGATCACACCGCCATATTTTTCCAAACTTCGGGCAAATATAAAAAAATCTCAATATTGAACTCAACATCGATTTCAAATTGGCCCGACCCGGGACTCGAACCCAGGACCTCATGTCTGTAATCGAACATGCTTACCACTAGACCAATGAGGCAGTCTCATTTTAATTATATAGTTTTAATTTGTTTTTACGTATATTAAAAGTCACTTTTCGTGTGAGCACGCCTACGAGTATGGCAATGAATCATTGAATTGTAGAATTTGATTTTATTCTATCGTAATAAAATTGTTTATTAAGAACTTTTAAGAAATTCCATGAATGTGTAATATACACTTTCACATTTCGCTGTTTTTCCCACATCGACCTGTACAAATTGGTCAGTAACTGATTGGAGCCGTTGCCAAGGAAAAAATGTTATGAGTCTCGATATAAAACGGAATTTTATTAAATATCAATATAAAATTTGTTCTTATAAATACTATTCTGCTCGATTATGATTGTTCTCGAATAAAAGACGACGTTAGTCTCCGTTTTGCTCCAATTTTCCGATATCACAGCCCGAGGCAATACGTAATCGAGAAATGCATACAAAAGCAGCGGTTATCAAACTTCAATTTCGTGACTTCTATCTAACATAACGGTTCCTTTTATTTGGCTATCTATATCAGATAATCAAAGAAACCATCTCCTCAGCATTTTACTTAACCCTTACAATATTTTCTCGAAAGAAATATAGACTATATTCATTAAATTGATTAAAGTAAGTATAGTGAAGTCCACCCTAGTTTCTCAATATTAAATTCTAATCAAATTGACTGTAACTCTATTATAGAGTTGCAATTAATACTTACAAGGGATATCCCCTCAACGTATTAAAGGGTGGACTTCAAAATGATTTGGTTCCATCTACTAAAACAAGTGAACCCTGGAATAAGGTCGCACATGATGGTAAGAGATGGTACAGTCTAAGATTAGAGCACATAAGACAGCTCACTGTCCCGGAAAATGGTTATTTACTTAACAGCAGAACACCGGTGAGCAAATATTCCGTTGACAGCATTTATTTCCTTGTAAGATGGTAGCTAGCCATAGCCAACGTCTCTCAGGAATCTAGACAAATTCAAAAATACAATTTCCCAAATTTACTCTAGGGAAACCAAATCCAAAGCCTCTGCTATATAATGACTGCGAGAGTCCTGCTTTTTCCTGATAAATCTCTTAAACAGATACATCGATTTTGATGTGTTTCATAAAGTAGTATCTAATAAATAGACAAACTTTAGTGCTCAAACTATAGTCTCACGAGAGCAAGGAAATTTTACACAGATAAAGTTGTAGGTCTGACTCATTGGTCTAGTGGTTAGCATGTTCGACTACAGACATGAGGTCTTGGGTTCAAGACCCCAGTCGGGCCAATTCAAAAATTGATATTGAATTTTTTATTAAGATGTTCTCAATATTAGCCCAAGTTGGGAAGTCGGATTCCCGTCACATCGGATTATGAGACTGAAGGAATAAGGAGTGCAAAAGTGTACTTTGCCTGCTAATTCGCAGTGGAGCAGCGTGGAGGATCTACCCTAATACCCTCTCTCATATGAATAAGGAGGCCTGTGCACAGTAGTGGCACGTTAATGGGCTGCTTACCTTACCAACGTCGTAGGTACAATAATATTAATATGAAATGTATAAAATGACGACATTTGCCTAAATACACATTTGCTACGAGTACCGACGTTTGTCATTTTGTCAACGCTATACGAGTTTTCGTGAATAATTGAATATTATATCAGCCTTCCAAGATTTTCCTGCAACTTATAGGCAAAATAAGCGACGTGAAAAAGAAACAGGGCGCTCCATAAAGAATATTATTATTATGTAACTTTTGGTCATGTTTTTTTCTAAGCAGCTTGTTATCTCAATACATAATTATATTCAATATGTTAAAGGAATAACAAAAGAAAACTATTGGGACTGTGAAACTAGGAAATATATTACAATTTAGTAGAGAATGCATTTTTTTTCGCTGGGAAAAACATTTAGGCACGAACCCTGTCTTATAGATCACAAGTGTGGGACTTGGCGAGGGATGAGACCTCGCAATACCCCCTAAAACCCAGCGGAACCCTCTTCATCCAGAAATGGGGCACCAGTTGTTCAACTTTCGCATTCGTCCCTGGTACCGCAGATGAGTCCAACTGAGGATTCAAGGAAATGGGAGAAGGCGCGCAAACATGCGCCGCCTGGTACCCTGCCTCCTTCGGCGGTGAGGGGGAGCATCCGCTGCATTCTCCCTCTCTCGCTCATTGGCTTCCCTAAGCGAGACTATAGTCTTGCAGAAGTAGGAATCTCCAGCCTACATACTCCTAATGGAGAGCATCACACCTATATTGCTCCCCAGCGAGAAATCACCGCCGATCAGCGCCACCAGGAGGTGACGTTGAGGTCCCCAGGCCACACAATCTTCCACAGTGTGATGTGTTGAGTCGATAGCTGCACCACACTGTTGGCAAGCGGGTGACTTCTCCCGCCCAATTCGATGCAGGAACTATCCGAAGCATCCATGCCCGGTCAGAACCTGCACCAACCTGTAGGAGAGCGACCCGTGCTCTCTGGAAAGCCATTGTTCCAGATGAGGTCTGATCGCTGCCACAATAGCCTATTATAAAGATGATCTTCTTAATAATGCTAGTGAGATTACAACCTTTTTCTGCACTCGCATCATTTTGAAAGCCCCCACATACAGTCAAGCATAAAGTCCTAATTTTGTAAGGCAATTACTCAAACAAATTGTTGTCTTGTACTAAAAATATATTTTTAAGCGTTGTTTTATAAGCTATATGATTTGCAAAATTACAGTTTATTTAGGTTCTATATACAAGCAAGTAGAAATGTAACAAAGATTTTCACTTTCTCATTACGCCCTCAAATCGTAATGCTATTGACACTCCAACGAAAATGAAGAAGAATAAGGCAATTCAATTTATGAAATTGTTCCTCGCGGACTGGAAGACCAAATTAAACACAGCCCAAATTTACCGTTCTCATGAATAAAAATTAAGTTTAACAATTATGATATCCTTGCCTACAGCGTTCTGGTGTTTTCGTACGAATTTATTACAGAATTTATACTAATGAACGTCGCTTATATTGCTATGACTAGGTAAATAACAACCAAATTATTTCCCAATGCGGGCTACTGGCGTATACTTATATATAGAAGAAAGTTATTCTAAATAAACCAATCAATTTCTGCTTTATACATTTTACACGAGATTCTTAAACTCATTTCATAAAAAGAAGCTTGCACGCGAGCTTTCAGTAAGCTAACTAGCAGCCCATTAACGTCGGGCTGGTGGGCACAGACCTCCTTACATAGACCCACCACGCAGCTCCACTGCACATAGTACACAAGTGCACTCTTTGTTACTTCACACCGGATGTGAGGTGAATCTGACACGAGAGATCTGGCGCACGACAGCTTAACGTATTCTCCGAGGCACGGGGATAAACCACACCGCCTACTTCCCAATTTCGGGTAAATATTCAGAAAATCTTAATAGAAAACTCAATATCGATTTTTTATAGTATCACATCTTGTCAGGGTTCAATCTTCTGTAGGTCAAATTTATAAAATTCCATTTTCTAATTTTCCTCAGTCTTGTGTATATATCAATACCTTCTTTAATATTGTAGAACATTTCTTTATTCATCGTTAATGATTTCCCCAGTGCATGCAATGACAGATTTGTATGTGACCAATTTTTTCACACCTTCGTTTATATTAATGCAATTTTTTAAGAAAGTTATATGCCCTATGACGCTCAGTCAAAATGCAGCTTTGTCATAGTGGAAACATTTTTGTAATCGGTCCAGTAGTTTTTATGTTATAACGTAACAAACATACTTACATACAAAAACACAAATGTTTCCTCTTTACAATATTACTTTAAATTCGTGGCCCGAGTACGACGGCACGACGAGAGTCAAGTGCAGTATCATGTCTTATAGCTTTGAAAGCTATCCGATTAATCCGACCAGCATCGCAGGATATATTGCACTAGCTGACCGCGACTTCGTCTGCGTGTAATGTTTTTTTGGTAGCATTTTCATTAATTTAGGCAAATTGTTTTGCAAATAAGAAACACACCCGCACTAGCCTTTGAGGGTGAAATTTCCTAAAATTTACTTTTGATAAATTCCATTACCTCAAAAAATAATTCTACCCAAGTTTAACATACTGTGAAAGATATAGTTTGTAAATGTGAAGTTTTTCATGTGAAAATTTGAAAATTTTTAATTAAACGCCCGCAACCTCCCTTGCGGGTGGAATTTCGCAAAATCCGTTCTTAGCTGACCCCTAGTCGGCAAAAGGAATCTTCCTACCAAATTTCAAATCTCTACGCCTTATGGTTCCAGAGATATCGTGATAAGTTAATAGATACCTGGCTCTCTCCCTTATAATGAAACAATAGTATAGTTCTAGATATGTAAAACTGTCTTACACATGAAACAGAACATTCTTTTAACAGTAGTACAGTCGCATAGGCTTCTTACACCTTAGCTTGAGTACTACTCTTTGTGCCCTCTCTAATGTAAGTTGATCAAAAGAAGAAGTCCCAAGCATTAATACAATAGATTAGTGTGGATTTGACAAATGAATTGCAGATTATTTTAAGAGAGATTAGTGCGCTTCCATTTTAAATAGTATCATCACTTACTGTCAGGTGTGACCACAGTCAAGCGCTAACCTATCAACAACAAAAAAGAAATTGATGAAAACAATTGGTTTCTAAAGATAGTTCCTATTATATTCTTCACTATTATACTTGCACTTATAGTATACTTGAAACTAACTTAAGCTCCGGCTTACAAACAGACTTAGATACCTCAATGCATTCTCTTGGAGCAGGCTTACAGCTTATAGCGGCATCACACGTTTAGAGCACTTTACGACGTAGGAAATGATAAGCGATACATTTTCTGAACTGCTGGCTTACTCTTAAAATTCATTCTGTAAAATGAGCGATTCCTTTTTATCGTTTTGTAAACCAAACCAGCGCCAAAACGGTGTCATTATAACGAGGCTGGTGGAAGAAATATTTGATAGAGGTTATTTTAACTTAAATCTATCCTATTATTCAACGAATTAACATACATTGGAAAATAACCAACACATTACCATGTTTTTAGTTCCATTTTGCCTAAATAAAAATAAGGCAGGATGATCTGTTGGTTTATTCTTAAAATGGATTTCAAGAATAAACCAGCAGATCTATTTACTATTTGTCGCATAAGTAAATTAGGGTAAAGACTTATTTATGGTAAGTTTAGGCAAGTAGCAGCCCATTAGCGTCCCACTGCTGGTACAGGCCTCCTAACTCATAGGAGAGAGAGTTTTAGAGCATAGACCCCCCATGCTATTGGCACTGCGGATTGGCAGGCCATACACAAGGCGGCATTGTATACTATACACAAGTATACTCTCTATTCCTTCACTCTCATGGTCCGATATGATGGAAATCCGACACGATCAGAGAGAGATCAGCAGCAGTACTGATGGCTTAAAGTGCTCTCCGAGGCACGGGGGTGGAGCACACCGCTTAACCAACCAACGTCGAGTAAATATTGACAAAATCTTAATAGAAAACTCAATAACCATTTTTGAATTTGCCCGATCTGGGACTCGAACCCAAAATCTCATTCTGCGACTGAAAATGCTAACCACTAGACCAATGATTGGCTGAGAGGCTGTTGAAAAAATTGAATAGAAAACACTGTATTATCAGAGGGAAGCACTAGAAATAAACGAACAATTCGCCAATTTCTGACATAAAGTCAAAAAATGAATCATATGGTAATGCGCCCACTACTCCAGCTAATGTTTTGTCCTACAGAGATATTGTTGTAAAGAAAGATAGAAGAAAGCTATCTAAAAAGGAGCCTATTCTACCGAATAACATTTAAAATGACACTTTTACAATGGTTGAACGTAAGAAGCGCAAACGTTTCTCTAACCTTAATGCTAAACTTTGTTTTGCTGAGCTAACGGCGAACATATTTATCTCGCGATTAAATAAAACGACAAAAATCACCAATATTCAACATTATATTTTGGATATGGGACATGAATGTAACAGAATAGAGTTATTGTCACACAAATAAGAAACAGACTTCAACTCCTTTATAATCACTGTGCCTAGAAATAAATTAGGTATATTTTTAAGTACTGTTTTCTGACCTAAGGGAATTAAATTTCGCCGGTAACGTGAATAGTTATGTCCTCAGTAGACGCGACTGGAGGTAAATGCTCCAGAGATAGAATGGTAAAAATAAATGGAGTATTCTACAAAAAAATAAAAATTATTAATAACATCTTATGGTCAGTGTAGTCTGAAATATTTTTATTATTATTATTATAATGTTTTTCATACAAAAAATTCCGTAAAATGAAGAAGCCTTTGTTAATTTTTATTACATCATCTATCTGCCAGTATATACATGACCAAAAATTATGTTAAAAGTATTCGTCGTCGTCGTCGTCTCAACCGGTGGACGTCCACTGCTGGACAAAGGTCTCTCTTAATGAATTCCAATGGGCCTGATCTTGCTCTTGCTCTTGCCCGATCCAGCGGCTGCCAGCGACCCGCCTAATGTCATCGGTCCACCTGGTGGGGGGTTTGCCGACACTGCGTTTTCCGTGGCGGACCTTCGAGCCCCAAGAAAAGTATTCAATACGCATTATTCTGCTAATACAAATACTGAGATTTATTTATTAGTAGATACTGTATATTTATGAATAGACTATAAATTTATGACGAAATATTCCAGTTTAATTTTTCGCAATGTTTTCTGAACTCAAAATACAATAATGAAATCATTTGCATATTATCTTTCCAAAGATAATATAAACTAAATGTTTTTAAAATCTAATTCCCTCTCTCCTATCAGTGACGAAGCGTGTGCCCAACTATGGGACGTTAATGGACTGCTACTTAACTTTTTTTTACATAAAATTTCCTTACAATTTTTTTGTTGTTCCGCAATTAGTTAATCGTGAATACTTTTGAATGTTTCCTGATTAGTAGGTTTAGTGATTCAATGCTACGCGGACAATACCCTCATCACGGCTCGAGGTAGGAGTTACGAGGAGGCCTCCCTTCTTGCTGAAGTTGGCACAAACATGGTCATGGAACGGATTCGGAGTTTGGGTTTAGAGGTATCCATCACTAAGACCGAGTGCATGCTCTTTCACGGACCTAGAAGGGGACCTCCACGTGGGGCGGCTCTAACACTGGATGGTACGGTGGTGCGATTAAAAGCCCAGATGAAGTATCTGGGCTTAATGCTAGATGGTCGGTGGGGATTTCGTGCACACTTTACATGGCTTGTCCCACGACTCATCAATGCCGCTTCAGCACTTGGAAGGTTAATGCCTAATGTGAGGGGTCCAGGATCGCTCTGCCGTCGACTTTATGCCGGTATATTGTCTAGTATGGCCTTGTACGGTGCACCCGTGTGGGCCAATGCTCTAACTGCTTCGAACAAAGCTCTCCTGCGTAGAGCGCAGAGGGTAATAGCAGTTAGAGTAATACGGGGATACCGTACGATTTCTTGGACGGCGGCGACTCTCTTGGCGGGCGACCCCCCTTGGGAGCTGCGGGCGGAAGTCCTTGCAGTCGCCTATCAGTGCAGGGTAGCTACAAGGGCTCCCAGAGGTGCTGACTCCTACGATGACCAGATACGGAGGATCAGGGCTCTCGCCGACAGAGCTCTGATCGAAAAATGGAGGGAATATCTTGGGTCTCCAACTGCGGGTATAGCCACGGTGGAGGCGATCCGACCTCACCTGGACAATTGGCTCACCAGGAGGCACGGATCTCTTTCATACCGTCTGGTGCAGGTGCTTGCCGGTCATGGTTGCTTCGGCAAGTACTTGCACCAGGTCGTTGGCTGTGAGGAAACGCCCGCCTGTCATGAGTGTGGTGCTCCTGTAGATACGGCGCACCATACCATGGCGGAGTGTCCAGCGTGGGCACCCCAGCGGCATATATTGTTGTCGCTGGTTAGAGGAGATCTTTCACTGGAGAGCATAATTGAGGTAATGCTCTCCAGTGAAGTTGGGTGGAGGGCGGTTGCCTTCTTTTGCGAAACCGTCATCTCGTTGAAGGAGGCAAATGGGAGGATACGGGAGCAAGAGGCTGGAGCTTTCCCTCGCCGTCGGAGGAGGCTTGGTGGCAGAAGTCGCACTTATGCACTTCATGCCTCACTCTATTGAGTGGTAGAACTTCATAGTCGGTACCATCCGGGTCACTAGAGTGGAATGCAGTTAGGGAACCTCTAGTGATCTCACTCATGGATGGGGAGGGATCCGCTGGGTTTTAGTGGGTATTCTGTTATCAGTGAGTCCCACACTCCCGATGGAATTAAGCTTTCATCGGGGTGGGTAAAGGCATTTCCTAGCCCAAAAAAAAAAAAAAAAGGTTTAGTGATTAAAAATCGCCTTCACATTATTATCTTTCTAATGAAAACTATTTGGGTCACATCAATTGTATGGTTTCAAAGTGAATTAGGAAGAAAATATTGTTTTTTGTGTATATACCCTCGTATATAATATAGATAATAAGATGTTTTACGATAAATTATGGAACTATACATTTTATGGCTAATTCACAAGTGCCTTATGAAATTATTTATGTGAAACACAGACATAAACATTTTTTCTTCATTCTGTAATTAGTTGCGGTTATGTATTTAATGTACCTAAATAACTTTTTATCTGTTTCCGTCAAAAATTATAATAACTATCAAAGGTCATCTTTAGTTAGTACGTCAGTTTTATTAAACGTAAAAAAACAGTAAAAACAAATATTAACAAAGTTTAGTTCATATAACATAAATGAATGTTACGAGTTAAATTTGTTATGGGAGTATTTAGTTATATATTTCTATTTGCTGTTTCCGACTGTGTTACCCGCGTAATACCGAATGCTTTTTTTTCTAGAATAAAGCTTTCTTTAATATAAAAGTACTTTAAGTTACTCTTTATAACATTAGCAATCTGCAGCATTATAAACAAACATTCAGACAGACAAACTTTAGAAATTGATTTTTTTTAAAGTACCGTACGTTGTTTCATTTGCATTAAGTGAGATATTGTTAATTTGACATTATATACAGATATATCAATTTTATTTATGTATATACAGACCAGTCAGTCGAACTGAGACTCCACGCGAACGCAACCCCTTCGATCAAAAAGGTGATAAATTGGAGGCAGGTATCCGACCCCGCGGCCCACACAGACATACCTGACTTCATTGAATCAGTCATAGGCGTTAACTTAGCAGTATCCCGTTTCATTGAACTTCACACCTGAAACATTACCCCATATCAGATAACTGGAGAACGATCTGGAATTTATACAGGCAGGTACGGGAACGCCTCGCCGAACTCAGTGAAAACAGATGGGACCGGAAGCTCGAGGACCTCGCACCCGTGCACTAGGCCTACTGGAAGATGGCGAAGAACTTTGTAGCCGGAGGCACCGCACCTATGCTGCCCCTCGCAAATCCCGATCAGGCACCTGCAATTAACGATTTTGATAAGGCCGAGTGTTTAGCCGACAGCCTCGAGTCGCAGTGCTCGCCTAGCACTACTGACGTAGATCAAAAATAATAGTATTCAGTAGATTAACTAACGCGACCAACACGAGTGAGCCGTTAGAACGCAAGATCTTCGACGAACTGCATGCAGTCATTAGGAAACTCCACATACGAAAAGCACCCGGTTCCGATGGCATAATAACATGCTCAAACGCCTCCATGAACCCTTCGTGTACCTTCTGGTTCTCATATTTTTAAAAATAATAATTCACAAACTTTGCAAACCCCGCACATTACCCCTTTACAAATCAAGCAGCTATCGACTCATCAGCTTACTCAACACGATTGCAAAAGTATATGAAAGATTAATATTGACGAGACTCAAGGCAGTGGTAGAGGCAAAGTGACTCCTGCCAAACCATCAGTGTGACTTCCGCGCCAAACACTCCTGTGCTTCAAGGTGCAAGTGAAAGCGTTCGGCAAGATATGGCACGCCGGATTATTATATAAGCTATTCCATCTAGGCGTCCCAGATAGACTAGTATTCTTAATACGAGGTTATCTGACCACACCTCTATCCATCTTATATTTCTCACTATAGTAATATGACCATCTAGATCCTTCGCTTTATGCCCAAATGAATTGAATTAGTTTAGTTCCTTATGTATGAGACAGACAAACAAACTTTCGTATTGTAATAATTTTGTAGATTTAACCCATTGTTTTTATATTTAATTTAAAATATTTTCGTTAGCGAAGTGACCTTGACATTGCCACTAAATAAAATTATAAAATCGTCTTGTTCTCCTTATTACGAAGGAATAAAAAAACCTTTTGTCTCTTTTAATGAATTTGATTAATTGGCTAATTATATAAAATGGGTTTTTATTTTAATAAATGCATCCAGGAGTTAATCAGTTGGTATTTGATATAATGCTATTTGATATGTTATCCACGGCAGTCTCATGAATTGATGAAACGATTTTAACATATTTTTTTACTTTATTACTATTTGGTCCTATTTAAATGAGAGGATAATTTAGATTCCAATAAAGGGCAAAATGGACAATAAGCATTAAAATAGCGTTTCAATGGAAAAATACACCTTTTTTTATATATGCATGCAAATGTATTCGTAATATTGAAATCCAAAACACATTTATTCGAAATATTCTTATTGTTAATATGTAGTTACGTAAAGAAAACAATTAAAAATTACTGCTTTCGCATGTATAATTATTTTATATTTGACCTTAATCACAGCGAGCAATGGTGGGAATAAGATAATGCATGGGAATAAGACTGCAGTAACCAATTTAAACCAGAAGCGACATATGACGTAAGCACATATAGATAGATAGATAGATAGATGTATACTTTATTGAACACCACAGAAATAGGACAAAAGAAAAATACAATAACTTAAAATTAACTAAATTAAGTGTGCAATTGGGCGGTCTTATCGCTACATAGCGATCTTTTCCAGACAACCTTTGTGGTTAGGGAGACAGTCAAAGAAAAGAGAGAGAAGGTAGGCGGTGTTACTAAAGAAATAGACATACATATAATAAATACATACATACACATAAATAAATAAATATATATATATATATATATATACA
>JACTOM010000938.1:1681027-1744889 GCA_015832385.1 Elymnias hypermnestra | reverse complement strand
CCTACCTACCTACCTACCTACCTACCTACCTACCTACCTACCTACCTACCTACCTACCTACCTACCTACCTACCTACCTAGTGTTTGTATCAGTTGTATCAGTTTACCGATCACGATAAAATTATAATATATAATTATTATAATATATAATCAACGTTTTGTATAATTCACTGATTTGCTACAAGATGGCGTCTGTATCAATTTGTCCCGAGCAACTATTTAATCTATAATAAACGTTTTGTATAGTTCTTTTCTTTAGATACTAGATGGCGCCTACCTCCCTGTCTACTATATATATTTTCAAATTCAGCCAATTGATCGCTCTGACATCATTGAGGCAATTAATCAATAATGAGAAAACAATGTAGTTATAGTGTGTATCGGTTAACCTTGTATAGATTCGATAGCGGTTTGACTATATCTAGATCTCAATCTAGCTTTGCGGACTGTATATTATATTTTAGGTGTTATATTTGTATGTCGGTACAATAAAAACTATCGAGTTGCACTGATTGTTCTTTATTGAACTATTCCGATTCTATTTTGTTTTTATNCTTCTCCAAAAAAAAAAAAAAAAGAGGCAACGAAAACTCGCCAAACTCACAGAAATAGCACACGTCCGTCGTGCAATCATACGGTTCCCTTGGACCTCTTATCTCAAACCGAGGAGGTTCCCTAGACGAAGTCAAGAGACGCATGGCTATGAGTAGAAGTGCAATGGACAATGAATTGAAGAAAATATGGAAAACATCACCAAAGCCACCAATTCTCGGCTCGTAAAATCGCTGGTGTTTCCCATAATTCTGGACGCCTCTGAAAAATAGACCCTGCGACAAACCGAAAGCCACAAGATAGACGCTCTGGTGAGGTGGTGTTGGAGGAAGATGACCGAGTTTGCAAATAGGCAGAGGTGGCGTGGCGTCGTGAAGCGAGTACTGTCTGCACCGGGAACGTAAAATTATACCAACGTTGAAGTCGGGCAGTATAATGAATCAGTTGCTACAACATCGTCAAAAATGTAATTAAATGCAAAGTTAGAAATTTGGATTTACGCGAAAACGACGATTTCCACGAGACGCGTTTGGTGATTTCTGTGATTTGTCTTAGGCCTTCGGTAATGTCTAATATGAAACTCTGATCGGGAAATTACTTGGCATTACAGCTGCGCCGCCGCCGGACTCGAGTACGTTTCGCAAAGCGTTCAAGGCAAAGGCGAAGGCGAAGGCGCCTCCGCCCCGCCCGCCACGAAACGAGCGACGCGGTCGGTCGAGGGCGGCCCCCCACGTCGCTCGTTCGGCTCCGGAACGGGAGATCGGTCGACGATAGGGTCCGACTGCGAGCCCCGCGGCGGGCCGCGCCAGTGCGGCTCCGGTCGTGGCGCGCGGCGGTCGTGTTCGCTGCGACGACGACTTCGCTCCACGTGCGACTCGAACTTCGTCGAAACTAGTGCCGGCGCGGACCGTGTCCGGCGACGGGAGTGCGTGGCTCTCGGACCGGAATCCTTCACGGGCCGGGCGAAGTAGCGTGCTTGATTCATTTCATTCTTCATGTCGCCGTGTAAAGTCGAAGTCTGCGACTGCAGCCGTCCTCGATATTGTAATTATATATGGTGCACGAAATATCATATACAATATAATTTCTATCTCATTTCTCCGAACGTCGTCGCCGTCGTTTCGCCGCCAAACGAAAACAAACAACGACGCGTTTGAGTGTATTCAGAGTCGCGGTCGCCGCCGACAGATGCTACACGACTATCGCGATATGTAGTCCAAATTTAAAATGTCTGGAAAATTATATAAAATTGTTGTAATATTTTTTTTTTGTCAAGATTAATTTATCATCGAAACAGGGAGTCATTGTGAGGATAAATAAAGGACACCCGTCATCCGGCCGACCGCGAACACACGTTGCGTGATTGTTCAAGTTTCAATTTATATATTTGTATCACAACAGACGTTTAACGTCGGCACTGTCGAATGCGAGCGAGACACGATTGTAATCTAACATTAAAATTAGCCAAATTACATATCGAATTGCAAACGTGCGTTCGATACGAAGTAAAGATCCACAACGAGATGCAGATCGAGAACTCACTCGCAGTCGCAGATAAAACTTTCGATGTCACTCTAGAACCGTCTCGAGTAACGAATTGACCATTCGAACGACACGACGGTGAACTGTCGCGTCGGGGCCGGTCCGGTTTCTGAGTCACTGTGCACCTCCACGTCGCCGAGCGGCATTCGCGCGGGCGGTGAATCGTCGCGCCGACTTCGAACGAGTCTAATTTACGAGCCGCAAGGACAGTGGCGAAGCTGAGGCGGTCACTGAAGGGCGCGAAGTCGGCGCCGTGCAGGTCGCCGAAGCGGCGCCCTTCGCGGCAGGCGAGCGCAACTCGGTCCGTTTTACCGTGGCGCAAGTTGCAGGCGCGAGTTTCGTCCGATTCCTCTTTTCATTTGTCTAAAAGGAATTGCCAAGTTCCTCGTGCCCATCTCCCGCTCTTCCGGCGGCTGCGGACGGGCGCCGTCGGCTGTAGACGTCGGGCATCGGGAGTCCGACTCGATCGCCAGCGAGCGACGAGGGGCCGCGCGATGTCGGACAGTCGACAATACTAGTTCGCGCCCGAACAGACATTTACTCGAATGGCTTCATTGCGTCCGCTAAAATTTTTACGCGGGATAAAGTTGACGATTTTTGTTTTTTGCATTTTAAAATTCTTAGAAGAGAGATTCTGAGATTATTTACGAAGACAGCTTTAATCGAAAATGGTCTAGGACTGACCATTGAGACAGGCAGTGCTTTAAAATACAGCGTTAGTAAGAAAAGACAAGGCGGTTTAGACTCCGACGTAGCGAATAATTTATATACTCAATCGGGAATAAAATGTATCTTAAACAAATGAAATCCATTGTTAAAGTTAATAACAAGACAATAAATCTTCTAGACGGTTCCGTTTTCTTAGGTATTACGTTAGATGATAAAGTCTGACCGATGTTGAAGCCAGACTGGTACACTTCAGCTATTCGTCATACGGTATTCTACTTTGTGGTAAAGCTGCCGATGTAGGTGCGATAATTGTACTGCAGAAAAGGACCCTTCGTGCTATTTATAATTTGGGTCGAAGAAAGCCACTAGAAAGAAATTCAAAGCAATAAAAATAATTGTAGTTCACAGCGTATTAGAAAACTTGTCGTACATCCATAAAATAAATAGACTCTTTTTAACCGAATTCAAAAAAAATACAAATTTGAACAAAAAAGAACCGCCTCCAAAACAAACCTTTACTTAATTAATACATTACTATGCTCTAAAAAGTAAGAAACAATTGCGTATTCTTTTATAGTGTTCTTCGTATTGTTATAGTCGGTGTCAGCCAAGGTAGATGTTCCCCGCGTGTCCACTTGGCAGCTCCCGCGTCTCTCCCACCTATAGCTATATATGTAGGTACCTTGGCTGACACCGACTCCAAATATAAGAATACGAAGAACACTATAAAAGAATACGCAATTATTTCTTACTTTTTAGAGCATATTAATATATTTGTAAGTCTGTTTTGAAGGCGGTTCTTTTTTTGTTAAAATTTTTATTTATTTTTTGATTTTTAGTGAATCTGAAGTAAACGTGTTGCAATGCAGCAACAAACGTAAGCTCATTGCTATTTGATTACAGACACTTATATTTTCTGCCATAAACCGCACCCTTACTGTAAGCCGTTGAGGAGATCCATTGATCTTCATATTTAACTACGACTAGCACTTGACCATACCGAAGTTACGGTAGGCAACTCAAATATCTGGATAGCCTATAGAAGATTCTGCCGAGTATCGTTCATTTGCTCCTAAGAATTGAAGAGTTCCGTCACTTTGTCATGGATTCCATCATCAGAACCTAACCAAACTATCACAAAACAACCCTTGAAGTATACCCTTTCCAATAAAAAAAGAATTATCGAAATTGGGTGGGTCCATTTGTCGCGCACATGCTTAATGCAAATTTAACACTTATCCGGTTTTCTCATGGATGCCATCATCAGAACTAGATTTTATAAAAATGGGACCCCATGACGAGCACCACCTTTCATTTAAAAAAAATCATCAAGATCGGTCCACCCAGTCGGGAGATATGAGGTAACAAGCATAAAAAAAAAAAATACAGACGAATTGATTACCTCCTCCTTTTTTTGAAGTCGCTTAAAAAAAAACGTTATTTGACGATTCCAAAGTGCTGTAAACGCCTACTAGAATAAAGATATTTTGAATTTTTATTTAAATGCCGCTTCTAGAATATCTACAAAAAAGCCGGCAAAGATTGAGACAGAAATGTACGCACTATTTCATGTTATCGGTCTCCTCTTTGCGCCATGCTTCGGAGCATTCCCCTCCCGTCCCCTCCCGTCTGCTAAGCGTAGTCGCCTGTTCTGTGTTGTTTATTAAATTAGGAGTAGCCGACTAGGAGTCGACGACACCTGGACTGATGTACACAAAGTAGATTCATTCAGGGTCGTTGTTCAAATAGATGAAAACTTAATTTGTAAGTTGTATGCATTTTCGACACTTAATATTTTAATGGCAATTAAATCCATTCAATTCCTAACCTAACTTCCTTTTTAAATGTTTGCGGACTCTTCGACGCGTACGATTACAGTTTATTAAAAACTTACCCTGGAAGATGTCGACGTCCGGGGTCTCTCCACTTCGCATCTTTCCACTTCCTTTTATAATTCACACACATCGACACACTTTCACTGTAAGCTGGCCTTAACCACCGCAAGAAAGGTTCAAGACGCCGTCCTTCTGGCCGACGCCTGCAAATGCTGCCGTTATACTTTGTCGCATCTCGTTTTCATCACCGAGTTGCTATATCTCTCGAATATACTATTTTTTTTAAATGGCCCCGGCGGTAAACGTCTAAAAACTTCCAAAAACAAGATTCGACTAACCTCTCGAAGACTCAAAACCGTACTGTATGAAATTGTAACTGATATTTGGCTGAGCGCCGCCAAAGGCCCGTCGCAGCTCAACGCCTCTCCCCAAAACAAATTCAACGCCGATCGCAAAAGAATTCCACTTGATGGACATCTTTCGAACGTCTTCTGTGGGTTTGTGGTAGACACATATACAGTTACCTTTAAAACAAGTTTACTTCTATTCCTTAGGTAATAAGAGGTGCAATTCCTTTTATTGCCGACTTCAAAAAAGGAGGAGGTTACCGATTCCTCGGTGTTTTTTTTTAAATATTTGTTACCTCACATCTCCCGACTGGGTGGATCGATCTTGATGATGTTTTTTTAAATGAAAGGTGGTGCTCGTCATAGGCTCCCATTTTTTTAAAANATGGACCCACCCAATTTCGATAATTCTTTTTTTATTGGAAAGGGTATACTTCAAGGGTTGTTTTGTGATAGTTTGGTTAGGTTCTGATGATGGAATCCGTGACAAAGTGACGGAACTCTTCAATTAATTCTTTGGAGCAAATCAACGATACTCGGCAGAATCTTCAGATATTTGAGTCGCCTACCGTAACTTCGGTATGGTCAAGTGCTAGTCGTAGTTAAATATGAAGATCAATGGAACTCCTCAACGGCTTACAGCAAGAGTGCGGTTTATGGCAGAAAATAAAAGTGTCTGTAATCAAATAGCTGCTGTGAGGAGTAGTGAGCTAAGTCCGTTCGATAGGCCACTTTTTCACCAATGTTATTACAGCTGACAAGTGCGGGTTTTTAGTTTACAAAAACATAAATAACATAATTTAGAAAAAAAAGAAACAAAATAACAAATGTAGTACCTCCCTTTGTAGTTTGTGCGGATGTCAACGTAGACGCAGTCGAGTGACGAAACGATACTTCTGACATACAAAATATACTCGAACGAAGGCGGCGCTAGAAGTCCGCATTCGCTTCGGAGGGCCCGCGAGGGCGCTGGACCAACGTACCGGGCGACGGCAGGATCGCAGCATGTGATCGCGCCCGCCCGCCGCCGCTGACCCACCGAACCTGCCGACGGGTCGGCGCCGCCGCGAGCGACAGGCCGACGGGCCGGCGCGGTGCGGCGCGGCGCGGTAGCATGCGGCGGCATGCGGCGTGCCGTGCTGCTCGCGGCGCTGCTGACGCGAGCGCTGGCCTCGCCGCATGAGCAGCGCGCGCCGCTCACAGGTACGCGGCCGAACGAATGAATGCTGCTCGTTCCCAGAACGATGTTCGGGGCTCATGGCGTGCGATTCGCAGCCACCGAATATTTATGGTACGTTTTTATCAGTTAACTACATATTAATTATCCTCCCCCTCTCCATTAGTTATCACCGATCACACGCCGTTCGTTTACATCTAAGTACCGTTCTAAATTTACATCGATGACATCGCGTCCGAATCGCTAGTTTCCCACTATGAAATGACGATTTATTCAATGATGACTTTTAGGATTCTGTCATTTTATCCATTCGTCCGTCGGTTCGCAGCGCTGTCGCTGACGATAGCCGCGAAACGCCACATTCCGAAGGATCGATTGCCATTTGACTTTGCCCAACGGCAGCGATTCGGGCCGATGCGTGCCAAGAGAAAACGGTTAATAACGATAAGGCAAAATCAACATCGGTCGGTCGATGCGACGAGCACCCGGTCCCGCGCGGAGTCCCCGTTTCGTGTCGCAGTGGCGGGTGCGGAGGCCGGCGCCGCGGCGGGCGGACCGACGCGGCGCTCGGGCGGCGCCCGGACCGGCGGCGAGACCGCCATGCTGAACTACATCTTCGACGCGCACGCCACCAGCAGCAAGCACTTCCACGACAAGTCAGTGCAGTCGCCGCGGCCTCGGGCCTGCCGAGACGAGCCGTCGGCGCCGTCGCGACATGCACGACGTGATGAGCGCTCCGAGCTGCCGCGGGTCGCATAATTTGGCGACGAACCGCTGCTTGCCGCGGGTCGATCGGCGCCGACGGCTCCGAATGCGGCGCCGCGACGTCATGTCTCGGGCGCGGAGGCCGATCGCTCGACCGGCAGTGACGGCCGCTCTCCGGCGCAGGTTCCGGGCGCCGTCGTTCGAGGGCGAGCCGGCCGCCGCGGCGCTGGAGGCCGACACGGGCGGCGCCGTGCTGTTCGCCTGCCGCGTGGCCGCGCTGCGCGACAAGACGGTGCGGCTCGCGCGTCGGCCTCTCTCTCGCTGTCCGACGACGGCGACGGACCTCCTTAAAGATTCTTCTGTTCCCGCGCAAGGTGTCCTGGTTGCGGGTGTCCGACGACGACGACCTGGAACTGCTGACCGTGGACCTGGAGACGCACACGGCGGATCCCCGGTGAGGGTGAGCCGGCGAGCGAGGCCGTCGCCCGGGCGCCCCGGCGTAACCGCGGCCTGCGGCAGGTGGCGCGCGGACGTGGCGGGCGAGGTGTGGCAGCTGCGGCTGGCGGACGCGCGGCCTCGCGACTCGGGCCGCTACGGCTGCCACGTGTCGACGCACCCGCCCATGCTGCGCCGCTACCGCCTCACCGTGCACCGTGAGCGTCGCCCCCACCCGCCCCGCCCCCGCGTCGTCACCCTCGCTGACGCCCCCCTTGCGCGCGCAGCGCCTGCGATGCGGCTGAGCGCGGAGGCATTCCTGGAGCGCGGCGAGACGCTGTCGTTGCGCTGCGCCGTGCTGCACCTGCGGCCGAGCGAGCCGCCCGCGCTGCGCTGGTACCGCGGCGCGGCGGGCGCGGCGGTCGACGAGACGCGCGGCGGCGTGCTGGTAGACACCGACTTGCTGGCACTCACCTCGCACCTGCAGGTGGGCTCGAGACCGAGGTCAGTCCGTTGCCGCTGCGACGACGGGCGCCGGTTCCCATGTCGCCGGGGCCGCGACACGATGCGACTAAAATGTGATCGGTGTCGCATAACATCATGTATCGGTCTGTTCGTACCGAGTCACGGCGAGGACACGGTCCACGTTAGAATATGAACGGCGGCATGTGGAACATTTCTCCGCGCTCGTAGTAGCAGATGAGGGCATCTACTCCTTTTACACTGAAACTGTAACTTCTTTAGACGCATAGGGTAACATTTTTACGGATGAAACGCGTGATTAGCGTCACGAAGATAAGCATCGTTTTTAATATTCTAATTCGTTTGAAGGTTGGGTAGTTTTAATATTCACAAATAACTTGGACCATATTAACTTGCAACTCATTATATATTTCATAATTTAATATATTATTTTTCATAAAATATAAACAAAATTATTTCATAAATTCTCTTTTCTAAAGTGAAAAACAGAATGTAATTAATAATTTGTAATATTGACAAAAACACGTTGCATTTTTATGAACAATTCTTCGTTTGACATTTCAATAAATGATTTGTGCATATGAAAGATCGAGACTCGAGACTCGAGACTCGAGACTCGAGAGTCCAGAGGCCCGCGGCGCTGTCGGCAGGTCTGGCGGCTGGCGGCGGACGACGCGGGCGACTACACGTGCGCGCTGGAGGCGCCGCTGCCGCTCAACGCCACGACGCGCGTGCACGTCTTGCACGGTACGGGCCCGACCCCCGGCCGAGGCCCAGGCCCGGCCAGACTCGGTTGTATTTGTCTGTGTAGACGACTTCGATTCTGAGGCGGCACGGTGAAGAAAGCCGTCCGACACAACATTATTTATTTGTTTATTATACACCATACTGAGCTTAAGAGAATATCAAATACGTATATTTATGGTGTAACTCCAATTAATGGGGTTATATTCTATATGACTTCTTTTTTCGCATCGATCGTTCCTACGATACACCTCGTACGCGCAAATTGTTAGATTTTTATATATAAATGGAATGAAACTCGTGACAAGACTCTATCCGTGCAGCGACCCACCGCGAAACGGCACGTAGGACATATCGTAATTTTTACACGAGATCATGAGCTCGAGTCGAGATCTCGTAGCGAGATTCGTTCGTACTTAACGGCGGTCGCGTCGCGCTTCTGGCTCGACGCCGCGCAGGCTCCAGCATGGCCGAGCTGCAGAGCGGCGCCCGCCGCCCGCTGCCGGCGGCGCTGCTGTTGCTGCCGCTGCTGCCGCCGCTGCTGTCGCCGCTGCTGTCGCTGCCGGGGTCCGCGAGGTGACCGCCGCGTCGCCGGCGTCACCCGAGAAGGCGCGCCGCAACCATTTCTCCGGGAGCGAATGAATATTAACGGACGCCGCACGTCGGACGGCGCGTCGCAGTCGCGGGCGGTCGGCCGCAGAAGGCTCATCACTCCTCTCTGTCTCGTCCCGCACGACAGCATGTCGCATGTGCGCAACAGCTATTCCATATTCATGCGCACCGCGGACGTGTGTCGGGTGAGAAGAGCCTCGAGAGGTGCACTTTGAAACCCTTTTTTGCAGCGCACCGTGATGACCGAATGCCGATTCCGGAGGCCGTCGTCGTCGCCCGCTCCGGACGCAGTGATGCTGATGTGCGATGATGATTTTATTTCAAGGACACGTCGATCGGCGAATGTTAGAATGTGTGCGCCATAGCTACTCACATACGACTGGATATTCATAAGACCGTCGAGACTCGATGTCACGAAGGTAGGGCGATACCTCTGCGAAGTTCGGCCGCACGCTCCACGTCCTGGTTTTCTCCGACTCTCGACAGAGTGTTGGCAATCGTCGTACGAGACCCACCGAAAACGGTCGCACATTATGATTTAGTTATACGGCCGTTTTTTCATTTGCAATGTCGCAGTCAATTCGATGGAAATACTTCCGGTCTCACGTCGATTCGTCCGGCGCGCGAGTCGAGAGCGCCATCGATCGAATATGCGATCGAACGAACCCGCGCAGGTGTCGTGCCGTCGTCCGGCTTCCGCAGGACGCGTGACTTCCTGGTTTCAATGACCGACGACCGAGCGTGCCTGCCGCCTCACGGTTGTGGCCACTCGGTGCAGCCGAAGGAAATGTGTGTAGTTATTGATGACGACGACGGCCCGTTTCGGCCTCGGCGCGGCCTTGGCGACGTGCGATGTCGCCGCCGGTTTGTCCACATTATCCACATTCCCCACGTTGCCGATGAGGAATCTTCGCCTTGTTGCGCTGCAGTGTTGGAAATGACACGTCATCGGTCACGATGAAATGTCGCGCTCGATGTAAAAATTCGATTGCACCGATTGAATCGTCAGCGGTCGCGATGAATAGTGAGTGGACAGCGTCCTGGATCTGCATCGATTCGCACCGATTTAACATCGACGTTGGACGTGGTGCCGCCTATTTTATCGTATTACCGATTTACCTGTGGATAAGACTCGGTAGGCGTTCGCATATCTCCGTGTGGTGTCGTCACCCGCCATGTCTGAAGCTTTACCTTTCCGTCGGCGCAGAGGTCGCTTCACTTCGAGACTAAACGGTAAATAAAAGTCCGCGATTGTAAGTGCGGTGCGTGTCGCACGCCTGTCCCGTCCTCCGAGGGTCTGTCGGTCGATCCGTAGGGGTATTCTTTTGACTCGTATCTTAATATGTTACCTCTATTTATACATATCTTAGATCTCTCCGGAGACAGAATCGTATCGACGTCGCTGTAAGATATCGTGCACATATCGTGGCGAGGGGGGTTTTCGATGTAAGCAGTTTTATATAAAGTCAAGTCCGAGTCGAGGGCTCGGATGGGTGTGAAAGTGTTGCGTCGCGACTGGCCGGGCCTCGGCCTGCCGCCGGTCTCGGTGCGGCCGGGCCTCGGCCTGCCGCCGGTCTGGGTGCAGCGCGACCGCGGCGCCGATATCGTATGTACGGTGTTGTGATAATGTAACAATTTTTCTAATAAAATATTTACAAATGAGAAATCGTTTTCCTCGTCGCGGGACGACGTTTCCTCGCGCCAATCCCTGTTTCATCGCTCGCGAAATCGTCCGACGTCGCAGTTCTCGGAGAGGTTCCTCGGGAACGACCCTCTTTATGGGGCGGAATTAATAAATTTTCCATGTCCGCGACGGCACCCCGCGTGGTGCGGTCCGTCGATAACGTTGCCGACATTTTTACTCATACGCTGATGCCACGTAATCTCCGTTGAGATCTTGCGACAGATAGTTCAGTTAAATGGGTTTTGCAAAGAACTCCGCCGCCTGCCGTTTTCACCTAAGCTAAGTTTTTACCGCGTATAGTTTGGCGTATTGAAAGGTGGTCACGTTGGCGACGAGCTGGCGGCCGAGGGGACGAGAGAGCTTCCTGGTGGCATTCCGGCGCTCGTAGTCGCCTTGAGCGGATACCCACGATATCGGAACCTGGCAAACGACGAATATTAAAGTGTTCGTTGAAGCTTCGTCCAGCTTAAACGGCACGATGCAGCGTCGCCGATGGTCAGCGGAAACGCCGCCCCTCTGCAGAACGCGCATGAGGGTAACATTTTGACGGATGAAACGCGTAATTGGTGTCACGAAGATGTACAGCGTTTTTTATGCTAGTTTGTTTGAGAGTTGGGTAGTTTTAATATTTACAAATAACAGGAGGCATTTGGTAGTGTAACATACTATTTTGCACGAAATAAAAAACAGTGACCTGCCAGCTCGTCGGTCTGTCGTGGTTACAAAAAAGCGATTCCGTATTCGGTCAGGACAATAGGAGGTCCGACGCCGGTCGGTGCGCGTCTGTCGCACGTTGAGCGCAAAAGGCGCGACTGTCGCCACCTTCTTGCATGACATTTCAAATAAAAGCGTCAGTCTGTTGAGAAATACCAAAGAGTTTTATTAAGAGCTCCTTTTGTTCCGCCAACGAGGATCGCATTCGGATAAAGAGCTGACCATTGCAGCCGTAGGAGATTTGGACACCGTCTGGTTTGGTGTCCACACCAAATTGTGGGTTGTCATTCTTTTCATGACACACGGACGCCAATTATTTAGTTTTCTTCTCATTCGGTATGACGGCCTTCGGGAGACGGAAACCGTTGAATCGATTTCGATAAGACTTTGACTGGCGGATAGCAAGCGTCGTAAAAGGCACTCTGGCAAAATAAAATCACTCATCTCCCGGGCAACGTATCGTTTTGGGCATTTCACCGCGAACGAAACGGCCACGGGAGATGATGCGTCCGGACCTTATTAACTGTTCCCTTTGAGGCCCACGAAGTGAGTCGTGATGTCGGTCCAAAGTGCACACAGTAACAGTAACATGGCTCGGTAGGCGGACGGCCTCCGCCGCCCTCCGCCGCCCTCCGCCGCCCTCCGCCGCCCTCTGCTAGCTCTCGGCCTTTGTCCGCGGCTCACACGATATTCTGTAAGGTGTTTTTACATTATGTAAAAGCACCTTACAAAATATAACATACAAAGGTGTGGTGCTGGTCTCGTTTTGGGGTTGTTGGTTTGGTCGAATAAATGGTTAGCATAAACAGCCGAATGTAAGGCGGCTCGTTTCCGAAGAGACGAGGAATGCTTCGCTTCAGAAATGATTCACAGGTGCAATGCTTCGCAGTGCGGAGCTGAAAGGGCGGCTTTTCGCGGAACACGAAGGGCCGTTTATGTACTCGTATAGATCGCTCGGATATTGTTTATTGCGGTTCGTCAGTCTCCTCCGAGTGGTTCCTGGCCCGCTGCGTAATTCCATTTCCTTCGTGTCTGGACTCGGCGCGAAAACCGCGTCCGCATTCCGGCTTCGGCACCGGCTCAGGGGCGAGTGTTCGTATTTATTTGTAATTTTATTTCACTTATGTTCGTATGTTTGTCGCCTTCGACGAGCTCGGCGGTCGCAGTTCGGGCCCCGCTATACGGGACGTAATCGCTACACGGAATAAAAAGGTTTCGGTTCCGATGCGGTGGGAAGCCTTCGAATCGACATCAAAACATAACATAAACCGATCGGATCTCCAATTCGCGTTCCCTCGTCGTGGACGGGGGGTCGACAAATTCGGTAGTACAAAGTAAATTAATAAAGCAGCACCATTAACAAAAATAAATGTTAAAGCGAATGCTATTTTCTTGACATTTCATAAATTGAAGCGATGTTAAAATGACGTACATTATTTCTGTGCATCGACCGACGAATAAACTGAAATAAACTGAGAAATTCGTCGAACGAGTCTCAAATGTGTCGGCGACACTAAACGTGCACACGATTTTCTATACACCTCGCAGACAAATAGATCGTTAATTGTCTGCGAGGTGAGGAAACGACTTCGCAAACATTTTTCAATCGTTTTGAGTAGTATGAAGTATTTGCGAGTACATATAATTTGAACGATGTGACAGTTTAATGGGATTGTGTGGCCTGTGCCCACCGCCAAGTGCCAGCGCATCGCCCCACCACTCCACCCGCTGTGAAGCTATCGCTCGTCAGGTCTGCGCAAGCCGCCGTCACGTGAGAATAGAAGAAAAAGAGGTTCCCCAACTGCGTTTACATAACGCACGACACAGTTGGAACTTCAAAAACGCCTGCTCAAAATAAGCGAGCAAACCCAACGTGCCTCGTCAGAGCCATCATTTAAAGGTGTACCGAATTCTCGTCGTTCGCGACTCGATCTTCACACGCGAGGTATATCTTCGCTATTGTAATCATTAAATTAATCGTAAAGCTAAGGTTGAGAGTATTGAGTTTGTTTTGATTTTGATAAATTTGATCCCGATAAAATATGATTATTTTATTTACAAAATAAGCGTCTTTAAGAGCCTTCGACGACAAAGAGTCGCCTCCTCCGAGGCATCGAGGTCGCGTATTCCATTTGGAGGTCAACAAAAATACCGACACGTCCTGCAAAAACTAACGCATTCAGTAACGAGTGCTGACTTCACAGCGTTCGTCCTTCGTTCGTAGCGAAATAAAATTAAGTCAAAGTTGTATATATATCCTAAACGGACGTGCGGCTCTAGCGAAGGCGGTTGGGTTTGACAATTTCTTATCGCATTTAACAGACGATGTTCTGAGGCAGACCCGCTTCAGTCTGCGGGAGATTCCGATTCGAAGTGACGGAGTGACGGTCGCTCGGGACCGACCCTCCAGGCGACTATTGCGCTAACCCAACCCGAAAGTTTACATATTCAATTTCGTGGAGTTTCCACGAATAATCCCAATTCGTGGCGCTTAATAGGATTCCGTGCAGAGCTCCGCCGCAAGAAGACAACTCCATAAGTGAATTACGGGGATACGACACGACCTCGCCGCTCGGCTTCGGCCGGCTGGTGGTGTTCAGTCCAGTGTTTGTGTAATTGACATTCTCATGTTTCATCATCATTTATTGATTTTTTACTCAAACTAGGCGTTGCATGACAATATAAACGCTAAACGGTCGACTGGCGCGAGTCATGGGAGCCGCCATGTCAGCCTCGACTGGCCTTCGTCTTATTCGTGTGGAATATGCACACGACGGAGAGAGAGTTCCACTCTCAAAAGGGTGTTACGCAAGATATACAGCATTTTAAGAAACATCAGCCTTCTTAGTGTCGTCGGCAAATTGTATGCAAAGATATTTGTAATATAATTATATTGATTGAAACGAAGAGAAATGTGATGTACGGATGAAGTCTTTTCTTTACGCTGCATAACCGAAAAATGTTTGGCTAAACACCAAAAAGTTTATTGCGCGTTCGTAGATTTAGAAAAGGCCTATGATCGAGTGGTGAGGAATGAGCTGTGGTCAACGTTATCTACGTATGGGGTGAGCGGTTGTCTGATCCAAGCATTGAAGTCTCTCTATGAGGGTTCTAGTGCCTGTGTCAGAATAAACGGAGCGTACACGGAGTGGTTTCCTGTCGAAAGAGGTGTTCGACAGGGATGTGTTGCGTCACCATGGCTGTTCAACCTTTTCATGGANTATATTTACAGTATTTTCACATTTGTTTAATTGATAGTCGTTTGATTTTAATTTGATTTGATTTAATTTTATAATTTTAATTTTAAATTTAATTGTTTTTAATTTAATTTAGTTTAATTTCATTCATTTATTTTCTGTATTATTATATTCTATTTGTCACTAACATAGTTATAATTTATTTGTATTTTAACAATTTGGGCCAAATGTTGCCTTGAATAAAAACTTATTATTATTATGATGAATGGCAACATTTTGAAAGTGATATTGAAAGGAGAGTGAATGCAGGGAATATGGTAAATGGTGCCCTGCACGCCTTTATGAATAGCCAGATGACGTCTCAAAGGGCCAGACTGGCAGTGCATGCTGGAGTGTTGGTGCCGACACTTATGTATGGTAGTGAAAGTTGGCTATGGCAGAAGAAGCATAAAAGTGGAGATGAGAGCGTTGAGAAGCATGAGTGGATTGAAACTGAGTGACAAAGTAAGAAACAGTGTGAAAAGAGAACGTTGTGAGTATAAAAGGAGACGTAGTGACTAAAATTGAGAAAGGTATGCTTCGATGGTTTGGGCATGTAGAGAGAGTGAATGAAAGAAGTCTGACAAAATGGAAGGACAAAGGATTTATGAGTCAAGAACTAACCCGACGAACTTGTATGTTTAATGAGAATGAAAGAAGCGAAGGAGATATGCAAGGATCGTGGCAAGTGGAAGAACGTGGTCTCTGCCTACCCCAAAGGGAATGAGACGTGATGCTATTGTATGTATGTATAGAGTAAAGTCGGATGTGAACAGTTGTCTGTCTCCGTACATCCTTTGGGTCCACGGTGACAGCCGGACGACACCTGTCGGCAGACGGCGGATAGGTTTGGCTTTGTCCTCGATGCCATGTACTGTATTACGTTTAATATACTTGTTTTATTAGATCGGTGTCCCTGTACTTCTCAACAAATGGCCGTCAGTCGACCTCTCTATTATTCCCCCTTTGCGCCATACGCGCAGTCCCGCCCGTTGGCCAAGACATGTACCCTCGAGACGAGAACAAGATTCTGAGTTGGCACGGCGACCCGCGGCCGAGTTGAGGGCTCGGTTCGTTCAATAACGGGCTTGAAGTTAACCGTGAATGTTAAATTGCGTCGTTATCTATTCGCCCGCCCTCGGTCCGAGCGGTCAGGTTTTCAATTAAAGAGTTCGCTGTAAACTCTGCCCGGACCCTTTGGGATTAGGGGCCACTATTTATATGCTAAACGGAAGGGACATTATCTAGCCTTCGATCTACTGGCCGCATGGGACGCGAGTCGCAGCGGTGCCCGAGATGAAACCATATCAATGCCGGTCGACAGTTTCCAAACCGAAGGTTAAATCACGCGATGGATAGAAATCGTTCACCTCAATAGAAGGGACATCGACCGTCATACAATTATTAAAGAGAGAATTCCTTTAACAATTATCGAACTACATATTTTCAAATCGAGAAACGATAAACTAACAACTCGAGAATATATCTGAAACAAAAGCAATCAAAGAAGAAGTGACAATAATTATTAATCTACCTGCACGATTAAACAACGACGCGCTGTAGATCGTCGCCACAGTGCGGCTTGATTTTACAAGAGGTATGAGTTCGGCTGCAGCCAGACAGGTGCCAGCGAGCTGAGCCAGCACCCAAGCCCGAAGCCGGCGCCTGCTGCCTCCAGAAGCGACGCACCACTCTCCCACGAAGCGGAAGCTGCAAGTCCGATTGCGTACGTAGGTCTGTCGCGACGTAGACTCCTACTGCGAGCGGATCGCCCTATATTGCCAAACTTGCATCGCAATAGGTGAGCATCGCCACGAAGTCCGACCGCGGCCGAGTCGCCACTTTACCACTCGTGGGTGGTGCAAGGGTGTCATGTTTCACGTTGCGGGGACCGTAGGTAGAACTGAAATTACAACCGCCGGAATAATCAATAAATACGAGTCGGCCTCAAACATCACGGGACGGGCCGACAGTTACAAAAATTAATCTAAATGCGAAATGGATGCCAACGTTGACTGTTAGATTGAGACCACTGTCTTCAAATATTGTTAATTAACGTTTGTTACTAACAACATTTACTGGCTACAGGTCGGTTTTATTTTTTAGGACTGTCAAGTTAGCGCTTGATGGTCATCTAACCTGGTGGTGAGTAACGACACAGCATAAAAACGCATTGCACTGGGAATAGATAATTTACCTGTTATAGTTTCACCGCAGCGTGTTGCCGGAATGCTATCTACTTTATGAGCGATACGTTTTGCTGGTGAGGTGGCAGCTAACCACGACCGAAGCCTGCCACTACTCCGGACTCACACGAATCAAAAAATACTATTTCCAAAACCTGTCTCGCCGGTAATCAAACCCGGACCTCGGCAAGCCATCGAGTAGCAATAGCACGAAGAACAAAAGATACCACGTTTTCACAAAACATCGAATTCTCACAGACACAGTTTAGCAATTCCACCACTTCTACTAATCAAGGATGACTATATACGAAAAGAAAACAATACAAATCCACCTTACAAAATATGCAGAGTGCCATCCGAATTAGGTCACGAAGGTTTAAGTTGAAGTTCTTGAAGTATACCAAAATTCGTCAAGGGAACATTTTAAAAGAATCTGTACCTTTAAATCTATTTGCCTTCGGTTGTCAACATTAGCTGATATCAGGGGACTCGAATGTCGAGCGTTACCCGTCACATATCTGCGGAGCCAATCCATCGAGGAAGGTTCCAGACCACTCTCTCGCCGCCGGAGAGAATAAGAAAGCCCTTTTATGAGGCCAGATTCCTTCTATTCCCTCTCATTCTCTGCCACGGATTTCTTCTATTATCAATGAAGTCCATTACTTATGTAACGATAGCCGATATTTATTGGTGAACGGGACCCCGGGGTTCGTGCCTTTTGTCATTCGGAGGACGCTCTTCGTTCAGACGAGGGAAGATCCTCACGTACCTCGGCAAAGCGGCGCGCCGTCCACGAAGTTCATCTTGTGTCACGTTTTGATGCATATGCGTTCCGTTGGTCGCCGCTCAGGGAAACTATCGAGAGAATATTAATATTCAAACGATCGACTAGCAATTTAAGGTGCATTAAGAGTAATATAAGTTCAGCTCATTACCGCATCATCATAAATGTTATACGATTAAAAAGTGTACACGTAGAGAGTGGCTTGTATTGTATTCGATTCTGTGATGTAACTTCATCTTATACGAGTATATGAGGATTTTGTGGAATCGTTCCCGAGTGCAGTGAACCTCCAACAGACTCTCATACAAATGTACCTCGAGTAGCGCGAAAGGACAAGTTGTCCAACCTCACCGGAACAAGTTTCACTTCGATATTTTATTAACGTTATCGAATAAAAAATCTTTATTTCGCGGAAGCGTGGTATTCTCCTCCCCCAACTGAAACGTTCCACTCGTGGGCCGCTACTACCTTTAAATATAAAAGTTTATGAGCTGTTGTCCACAAAACGTACCTTTGGACGGCGCCGCCACTTGTTGTTGCGGATAAGGTGGGGGGGGGGGGGGATAAGGGGGCCCACCTCAAATTCCGGCCTCCAAATAAGCCGGAAAGAGATAACGAGTCGCCGCCGTCGGGCTGCTCCGCAGATAAACCAGCCGTACACGAAAATGCTAATGCCGATCACAAAATAACAAGCGATCTGAGAAAGTGGATCGTTTTCACCAAATACGAGATGTTATTTTAAGCTTCCTCGTGTTTTGCTTCGCCGTCGTCATAATATTGGCTTAACAATTCACTGGCATCCAAAACGAAGGGATCAGGCCATGTCATAATATAAAGTTAGTTTACGGCTGTACTATCGTTGCATCCTGACATCGCATTGCTCGTGATTACAATCTGCTCGGATCGATTGATTGACAGATGATACGTCGCAAAACAGCGTGTCTCATGGTGAGAGGCAATTCACCTCTGATGATGTCCGTAGAGTGTTGAACCGGAAGACGAATGTTTCGCTCGGTTCACATCTTCGCAGGTGAAATGGCCACTAAACACGGTCGAAGCCTTCCACCAGTTCAGATCTAAACAAATCAAAAAATGCAATTTTTTTGTTTATTTTACTGTCCACGAAAAGTATCCCACGTGATTAAGATTCAGTTCTTGGGAATGTAATAAACTGCAGCGGAGGCCGTGAACTCGACCTGCGGTGTATCATCAAATGTTACATGTTAATTCAGCACACTGCATAACATTTTTCCTTGAAATCTGTTCGTTGCTTGGAAATGCACCGTTTGCATAGAAAACGAGTTTTCTCGACCCTGGAAATGAATTCCTCACTATGAAAATATTTTACAACACGGACAGAAAAGCCGGTGCAGTTTTAACTGTTTTCACAACATTTAACATCAACATTTTCTGCAGTAATTATAATATACGGACCACAAGATTATTATTTATGGCATCGGGCAAACGATCAGATCCAAAACCAAATGCGTATCTAAGCATACGCCTGCCAGGATCCAAACACGAGCTCCGACTTCGACACAAGTCCACATTAGCACAGGATATTAAAAAACACACACATTTCAATCGCAATGAGGGGTTCGGTTTAGATTCCCCGTATAGTCCAGTACTACATATACATATGTGTGAGGAGGACAAACTAATCATGACGACGTAAACAACTCTCTCAATGAAGTAGTACAATGGTTTGATGCTAATATTTCATTCTTCAACAGAAAAAAACAAAATACAATAAATTCTCTGTATACGTTTCCATAATAAACTCCCACTGGACGATCAAGTGCCTTAATAAATTCAAAGTCTGTTGAAAGAAAATTTATTGAAAAATTTGCAAGATTGCTCAGACGATAGACACGCGTGGGAGTAAAGGAACCACTCTACTTTAAGTCCATGTAAGTCGTTCTTTGATACTATCATCAGTTGTACGTCACAATTAGTGTGTGGAAAAATGATAATTGACGATTCAAAGGTGCTGGAAGAACCTACTTGAATAAAGCTTTTTTGAATTCAGTAACAGCCTACCAACAACCAACACGAACAACAACAACAACAACAAGACAAACAGCGGTTCTGCAGCGCATACAATTTCGGACAAGACGCAAGTCAACTACAACGGCTCAATGGACTGTTAAGGAGCTTCGGATGTAATCAATGCGACGTCTGTTGCCGTTGATGTGGGCAGCGTTGTTACGGTTTGATGGTTAAGAGGACCCAGCAGTACCCGGGTACTGCTGGGTTAAAAATCTCAAATCATTTTAGTCGTTGAACGAATGATTTCTCCTTCGTCTGACATACTATCGCATTTCAGCTACGTAACTCAGCGCGATAGGCCGAGGGCGGGCTTAATGAACCGAAAGGCGCCTCTGATTTACTGCCGACACCCGCGGACCTCTTATCTTAGGAGAGTGCGCTGCTGCTGCAACGAGGGGTCCTTCGGGTATCTTTATCTTATAAACTCGATGCGCGGATAGTGTGCAGCTCATAGCGTCCGACCTGACGTCGTCTGCAACGACTTCCGAAGTAGATCCAGAAAGAAATAGCTACTGACGCCATCTACGCTAATCGAACAACATCTCAAGTGCTCCAACGACACCTCCTTGGCTGATGATGACGGCAATCGTATGCGTTAGTTCATGTCTATATTTGTACTTTTATAATTTGGAAAGGCATATCACGCCAAAATCTAGGGAACCGATTTATAAACCTTTCGTAAAAAGAAAGCTGTAATACGAGTGTTAGTAAGTGCACTTCTTTTTCCTATGGGAGCACAAAATGCAGGTGTTTATATTCAACTAAGTTGTATGCCTATTTAGTTTTATATAGACGAAAGAATTCTTAAACACTGCTTTAATAGATTCTGAACTTATTGGGAACAGAGAAACAATAGAATCTTCGCACTAGATGTAACTGTGTCGATTGCAGCCTCCAGGGCACCCTGGGCTAAATGGTTTAGTTACGACACGTTTTCTGCATACGCTTTTGTCACAGAAACAACGCTACAATTTTTATAGAAAACAACTTCGCTAAATGTCCTCCATTCAGGTGTAAGCGCAAACAATAACGACTCTTTCTTATAATACAAAGGCGTAAGCATGTCGGCAGGAGGACCTGCATCATCATCAACGTACCAAAATGCAAATGTTTCCTCTTTATAATATTAGTTTAGGAGACAGAAACTAATATCTTTCTGAACATAATTCCTAATACTACTACTCCCCTCGCTTTTTCCCGCTCTGCGAGATCGGCTTAACTTGTAATGACGAAAACATTACGCCTAATGTGCATTTTAAATGGAATCGTGCAGAAACAGAAAAATAACAACAAATAGCGCTCTGATATTGTTGGTGGCTAATTGGATAAAGTAAATTAACCTGTAAACAGTCAATCCAATATCATTTCGAGTTACAGCAGAACTAGGAGCGACGGCGAAAGACCCTCCGAGGCTAGAGTAGCATTGCCGGCTTGAGTGGCTTAATGGGCTCCACCGCCGTGCATTGTCGTGTCATTTTTCATATTACTTCATTTGTATAATATAAAATGTTTTTGGGCCTTTTTAAGCTGCTCAATAACATGACTCTTGATCGTGTAACTCGTCCAAATTGTCTTTGAACAGTAAACCGCCAATTCCTAATAAAATCGAATAATATCGAGAAGCGCTTTTTTAGCTCTATGAGTGTTACATTAGTCTCCATATATCTTTTATCTATCTCTCTCCTGTGTGTACTTTTCAAATAATACTATGCGTAAATAACGAGACAAGTTCCTTTACATATACATTTTACTCGGAAAAGATTAAATTTATGATTGTGTTCTATTACATACGTCTGCATATGCATATAGAACCAAACTGCAAGAGAATCACGTCACCTTCAACCGAAATGCCAGCTCTAGTTGAATGTGAAGCACAGTGTAACGAAATATTTCGTTTAAAATGCAGATCCCACTTCACTTGTTCGGAAGTGACGGCGGAGTTCGTCTTCACTTGGCAAATCAACATCTTACGTCACCAGGCAGACCGTTTCGACATGAAGATGTAGCCTGTAACATTGAACTGCTGCCTGTATGAGTAGTATGATTCAAAAGTGCTCGCGACTCAGTCTGGTCGTGTAGTGGTGTGTGGGCAGCATCGGGGTTATCGTGCTGGTGGCAGCATTGTTGCTTTTCACAGCTCTCGGAGGTAAAGAACGAGGAACAGCACGATAAATAGGTTAATGCGTGATCAATATTAAGCTGATAGATATATTTAATTTGGGCCAATTCGTGTGAAGTAGGAGAGGATAACAATCAAACGTCATGGTGACACAAACGCTTGTAATGTCATCTATTATATTCATTGATCCCGTTCTGCCGTCGGTATACCGGGGAGGTAGACCGCCATTTGGATCTCTATATACTCGTATAATCAATTTAAGTAAGACTAAAATATAAGTGTTATATAACAAAAATAAGGCAAAATAGAGGGCGTCGTAATCTTAAAGGAGAAAGCCTCCGCACATTCGTTTGTAATGGGTTTGGGATGAGGTGAATAAATCACCGACTCGCACACGTTGTGTTTCGGCCCTTTCGAGAAACAATGAATGCTGCGGATAATTTTTCGCATAAAATCCCTCCATGAACCCAAGAGGCACAAAATGGGAAAACACCGCTGAATAAACGCTATCAACAGAATAGTGTGCGATGCTCCCGACATGTCAAAATTGATATTAGATAGAAAGATATATACCTTATTAAACACGAAAAAAGGATAAAGTAAAATACAGCACAATGACTTAACATTCAATAGATTTAGTGTGCAGACAACCCTCGCGGGTAGGGACACTGTCATAGAGAACAGAGAGAAGGTAGGCGGTGCTAATAAAAGAAATAGACGTACATAGAATATTTACAATAATACAACTGCTTAGACATCACTCCCTCACTTACTTTAACCGATGGACGTCCACCGCTGGACAAAGGTGTCACCCAATGATGCCCACAAGGCGTGCATATAATAAATATACACGTGTACGTTTATTTGAGTCCACGGTGACAGATTGTGATCCACCACATCTGTTTGAACATGGAGATACTCTTGCGCAGTCGAATTTGAATCGGTACCGCATTTCATAAGCTTATGCCACTGCTCGTGAAGGATTTGTGGTAAAATTTTGTTTTGCAGTACTGTGCCTTTAGCGCGAGCGAGCTTAGCGTAAGGGTACCGGTAGGACGGAACTCAAATTTATGTTTTTGATGAAGTGGAGTTTTAGAGTTAAACAATACACAACACAGAGGACTAAGAATATGCAGGTTCCAGCGAAGTTGGATCGGAAATCGCTTGAATTTTGACCGAAATTCTGATGGTCGTGTTTGCGCAAGCCGAATATAAACCGGATGGCAGTATTTTAAAGTTGCTTAAGTTTTTTCAATTGCTCCAGGAAGAGACGGGGCAGACTCGGGAGAGCATAGTCGAGAATACTAAGAAGAAGGGACTGTGTTGGCATAATTCTGGTGAGAATAGGGAGATTTTTTAAAAAGGTCCTTAAATATTAGTACAGATTAAGCAATCTTATCGATTGTTAGCCTTATCCTCTCCTAAACGAATTCCAGCTACGGCGGCCAGTCTCATGAAGAGATTAGCGGCGTGCGCAAGAGGTGTCCTAGTGCTGCAGCGTACGCGGAATACACATGCACGCCCTGCTCCTGCCGGGCAGCACGCCGACAACTGCACGACTTCTTACCGAGAATACCGAGAATTCTTTATGTTCGTTATGTTGAACAATATGAAAACTTTCTTTTTTCCACAATCGTGAAAAAAAACTTGAAATACATTGTAATTCAACGGCGGCCGTCGAAACTTGTTAATTCCTTTAACTTCTTGCAACTCGCAACTACTGTTTTAAGCAGAAACTTGAAATTCACTTCCTCATTTATGGAAGTTGTAAGCGCCGTCGGAATATAAAGCGGCCGCTATCAAGAGCTCATTACCAGGGAATATTTAATGCTCCCTTTGTACGGACTAACAAACTTCACAACTTCTCAGCGCGACGGCGCCCATCAGCCTCTCGTGAAGCACTGGGGTCCTGTGCTGCGAAGTGGGCACGGTGGCCAGCCTCTTTATTGACCGTCGTTTGTGCCAATTCATGGGACAGACGAGGGTTTTGAAAAGAAGTTCATTTTATCAGCCAGTTTGAGACGAATATCCATCACAAAGTTTTAAAATGTAATTTCTGAAGCTTCTCAATAGTCTTTTTGTGATTGAAAATGTGCTCACTCGTAACCGAATCATGAGTTATCCAAAATGGCTGAACAATTTGTGATTCCGCACACTTTGTATCGTAGAAAATGCCACGGCTTAACATTATTGTCAATGCAGCAGATTTGTCGGTTACGAAGGTGGCGTTGGGTAAAAATAACGTAGAAAATGTTCATCGAGATTGAAAGGCATTTCTCGCCCCTGATCATTTTCTTCGTACCCGCCACGAAAGCGTCTCCTGCGTCAGGGATTCCCCGCGGCACGTGACGCGACTACCCTCCGGTGGATATAGTAAAACTATTTCCTTCGCTAATTGCTTTCGCGCTACAGTCCCCCTGCCCGATCAGCATCACAATCACCGTCGATCGCTTTGTATTCTACGAGATAAATTGAAATTGAAAGAAGAAACCAGTTAGAAATTCATTAATGACTCTTCCAAACCTGGTTTTTGAAGGTACATTTTGTGACATTTGGTTTCCACGTGCAAGTGGAATCAGGTCAAATCATTTCATCGCTTGAATAATCTTCAACACTGTACTTTGTCCTTTGCATAAGGATGTTTTTACTGCATTATTTAAAATGTGACTGCGGTATCTAGGTTTAGATGCGTATGCTCAATCCGACAGATTAATCCTGATCCTTTTCCGCCCTTGAATGTGGCGTTTCAGGTTTGTTTTTGTGTCTGGTTTTGAAATTGTGCAGTTCGCTTCTTTACTGTGTTTGAATATTTTCCCAAGAATATAAAATGTTATTCTATATATTCGAAGGTCCTGTAAGAAGGAAAGTCTCTTTGCATTACAAAAACTGCGAGATCATTCGAGAGTATGCACGAGTACATGGCACGTATGGCTCTTTGACATTTCGCAGCGCTCTTGTAATAAAGGGCTCTTTAAAATTAGTTCAGTCCAGTGAAAATCATCCGGCCTGTCCTCCGGAATGCTGATTGTATGTATTGCAAGTTTAGTTCATGTTCCAATACTTAACGACCATCCCAGCTCTACGCAGACTGATAGTAAGAAAGAGTTCTCGCCTTTAAGCTTTAACTTTGAAAAGGAGGTCGTAATGTTTGAAGCCAGATAGGATCTCGGTGGACCGGCGGACACTCATAACATCTCAAGGGTCGCGAGCACTTACGATTCTATATGCTTTGTTATACTGCATATGCAATAGGAACGTTTAGCAATGCTGTCCTTCAGCTGCAGCAGTACCCGACTGCAGCTTCGGTCGGAGGCCTTACCAGAATGAATTTGCAGTAGTATGCCACAGTGCTGCGGATTGGAGTGGTTGTGTGTCTGTTGAAGATGAGGTTCGTTCAACACCAGAACGTCCACATACTTATTTGTCGACTTATCTGTTTGTATTAAACAGGATTGCAAGTGTTATCTATCGTTCCGCGTGCTCGCCGGGAACAGCGAGGTGCGAAGGATCAGAAAGCTTCAGTCTCCATCGTCGTTAATCTGTCTATCAAAATTTGCTAAGCCTCACAAATTTACGCAATCGCAGCGGACACGAAGGGCCCTTTCCCTCCAGTAAATCCTAATGCAAATAGGATTATTATCTTGTTAGGCCTCCGGATGAGTTCCCGGGGCTCGATCCAGATTATCAACGATTGACACAGCCTTATTCAAATGTTCTACATGTTTGATTGGAGTTTGTTTTGCTCACGAAATCCTTTCTATATTAAATTGTGTTTTCTCATATAATCCTGGAACCCGAGAGTTCATCTCACGCCCAGCAGTTACGGCGACACAATGATCTATTTCGACTAATAAATATTCAGTTAAGTGATGGGGATACGGACACGCGAATCCATTTTTATAGCAATATTAGAAAATGGAGTATTTGAGTGAATCTATCGAGCGTTGTGTTAATTTGCAGTTCGTTGCTCGGATTTGTAAAATTTTCACACGTCGGAAAAGAAGTTAAGTATGATACGTTCTTGAACAGCAAGAACCTATCGTCCTTACGACGTGTCGCCACAGGAAGTTAAGTAAGTAAGTTACTCAATATTTAGGAAATATTCCGCATCGAGAGCGAGAAATAAATGACTCCGGCCGGAGGCGCTCCATTCATTAATGACTTTCCTTGTACGCGGAGATTAATGAGAAAATTAACTTTTCATGGTTCATTATGACGCCGGAGCAAGTCAACAAAAAATATCCATTTCGTAAGGCAATGTCATCGGACGCAAAGTTAAGTCTTGATTCAAAAATTAATCGACTTATTTTAATATTAAAAGTATCGTTAAGTACGGCGAGGCTCTCTTTTTATTCAAATAATATTTTCTATTTCCTCATGGCGTCGATGATGAAATGGGGATATTATTTTTAGTGACAGATTCGCATATAAATGGAAGAATTTCATGTTTAATTATATTATTATTAACTATTCTATTTTATCCGTGTACAACGTGACCAAAAAGTTTATTGCGCTTTCGTAGATTTAGAAAAGGCCTATGATCGAGTGGTGAGGAATGAGCTGTGGTCAACGTTATCTACGTATGGGGTGAGCGGTTGTCTGATCCAAGCATTGAAGTCTCTCTATGAGGGTTCTAGTGCCTGTGTCAGAATAAACGGAGCGTACACGGAGTGGTTTCCTGTCGAAAGAGGTGTTCGACAGGGATGTGTTGCGTCACCATGGCTGTTCAACCTTTTCATGGATAAATGTTTGACAGATTTAAAAGAATGTATGTATGGGTTAAGAATGAATGAATTACTCATCAAATGTTTACTCTACGCTGATGATCAAGTAATACTTGCGTCATCCGCTAACGAGCTTCAGGAGATGCTAAATATTATGAATGAAGCTTTGAAAGGGAAAGGAATGAAAGTGAATGTAAACAAAACGAAAGTTATGCTTTTTGAACGAGATGAATCTATGATGAATGGCAATATTTTGATAGATGGGGAACAAGTGGAAGAGGTGAAAGAATTTGTATACTTGGGATCTAAATTTACAAAAGATGGAACATGTGAAAGTGATATCGAAAGGAGAGTGAATGCAGGGAATATGGTAAATGGTGCTCTGCATGCTTTTATGAATAGCCAGATGGTGTCTCAAAGGGCTAGACTGGCAGTGCATGCTGGAGTGTTGGTGCCAACACTTATGTATGGTAGTGAAAGTTGGGTATGGCAGAAGAATCACAAAAGTAAAATAAATGCGGTAGAGATGAGAGCGTTGAGAAGCATGAGTGGATTAAAACTGAGTGACAGAGTGAGAAATAGTGTGATAAGAGAACGTTGTGGTATAAAAGAAGACGTAGTGACTAAAATTGAAAAAGGTATGCTTAGATGGTTTGGGCATGTAGAGAGAATGAATGAAAGGAGACTGACAAAAATAATTTGTGAGACAAGAGTGAATAGGAAAGTTGTAAGGGGAAGACTAAGATGGATTTTCCTGGATGGACATTTTAAATAAGGGCCAAGTCAAGAGTACTTTAAACCGACGAACTTGTATGAAAGGTTTAGTGAAAATGACAGAAGCGAAGGTGATATGCAAGGATCGTGGCAAGTGGAAGGACGTGGTCTCTGACTACCACGGAGGGAATGCGGCGTGAGGGAATGATGTATGTACGGCGTGACACATATTTATTTAAATGAATAAAATTGTAACGTTTGCCCGTCTGTCTTTTTGTTCCGGCGAAATGCTGGAACGCCGGCAGGTCGCGGGATAACTTCGCGGAAGGAACGAGAACCAAAGCCAGTGTTCGATACAAAAGATATATTTGATCTCTGGTGTGATAACCTCGAGTCCAATAGCGCCGTTCACTTGTCGCCGCCGGCTCTGTTGTCCTTGCTCACGTCCGGCAGGAAGTACGTGAGGCCCGCCAGACCTGGGGATGGGTTGCTTTTAGTCGTGGCGATTGGCGGTCTTCTCTCGCTCCGTCGGTCGTTAGGGTAGCGGCGGTGCGCTGCCGTAATCAACAAATAAAGTAATAGGTGACATAAACGAGTACCGACCCAGTGCGATGGCGGCGGTGCTCACGAAGGGCGCCATGCAGCCGGCGCGCAGCAGCACGGGGAACAGCACGTTGCCCGCCAGCGAACCCATGCGGCCCACCATGATGATCACCGACACCGCCAGTGCCCTGCAGGGGGAGACGCGGGGGAAGCTTCGTTGCAATAGAGCACGGCAACCGACACTCCGAATAAAACGACCACGTTGGGTTCAACGACAGAACACAGCGTTGCTGATTAGGAAGACATAATCTCACAGATTGAAGCATAATAGAAAGAAACCCAGATATGCTCGTGGCAGCTCATTGAAAGAATGCGCGCCCAGTGGCCCCGCGTAAGCTAAAGCTGGGCGTCACGAGATAGTTTCCTTCTCTTGAACTAAAAATGAGCATTGCGCGAAGGACTAATGTTGTCAATGTTGTGAATGTCGTTGTTGAAATGTCTTTGCTGTGGATCGTACTGGCGCTGTGGAATTTAATCTCCAAATATTCCTCTCGGAGACGCACGAGAAGTCGATGTACATATATGGACGTTCCTAATGTTGTCATACTCACCTCAACGTGGTCGGGAATACTCTGACGAACAGGTTCTGCTGCAGACTCAGCGCGGTCTGCAGCAGGCCGCAGGTGGCGGAGATCAGAATGGCTATCTGTATGGAGCGATCGGTCCAGTACAGCGAGCCCGAGCACAGCGCGCACAGCACCAGGATCGCGAACATCAGCACCTTCTGGCTGATGTACTCCACGAGGCAGGCGCTGATGACGACGAACAACAGCGACACGAAGCCTAGAATGATTCCATTCATGTACGTCTGCGAGCCGCTCAATTTCTGAAACGAACGAAACGACGGATGTACGATGTTGGTTTTAAGCAAAGTGAAAGGAATGCTCATTGTTTCCTTATTCATTTCGCTGTACAGATACGACAAAGAGCGACACCTTGTAATCGGTGCTGAAGCCGACAATTAGGATTAGGAAAGAAGCTTGGTCGCCGCTTGAATGTAATCGGAAGCGACCGTGACCCGATTAGATACATGTTACGATCAGATCGTGAACTGCTAATACAATCGTTAATAATCGACTACATAATAATGGTTTCATTCCGGTGAATCACTTGACTGGTGCACTCACCGGCACACACCCACTCGGCGCTGTGGCGTTGAGGGTGGCAGCAACAGCAGCGGCAGGTTGCTCCTCGCGCAGCCCCTCCATGTACTCCGTTATCATCACACAGAACGGGGCACTCTGGCCGTTGGCGCTGCTGTAGTTTTCTATTATTGTGGAGATCTGCGGATACCACAACCGCAGAGAAGTGAACCTGTAACAATTAATCGAATGGCACAAATAACGGCGGGTGTTATTATACGACCTTCATCTATCATGCGCCAGTAGGAGACACGTTTCACTGGAAGTATGAGCGTTGTTGCGAAGTGAAACCAAAAAAGAATCATTGGAACGAAGCCACTGTAACAATAAGGCATGCCGTACAAAATTAATCGTTCATTTAAAGACATGCCAATACGTTTCCCAACAAACTGCCAGGAAACGCTCTGGGGATGGCACTCAATAAATAAAATACTTTTATGAATATACGCTAATTGAAGAGATGTAATGAAACATCCGAGCGATAGACGATCCCTCTCATTGGTTTTCAGAAATACAGGAAGACGTATAGTTCGGTTCGATAAAATGATAGCAAAATAAAAGGAGTATAACTCACACAATCAAAGCGGCGAAGGTAATAAAGGAAAATAACAGTAATCTGTACAGCAGCGGCTTTCTGAACAGCTCCTTCACCTCGATGAGGGCGTTCACCAGCTGCTTCTTGAGGCTCAGCACGTCGGTCGGCTTCAGAGTGCCCGCCGTGTTGAAAGACACGATCTGGAAGGAAACACATACTCACAAATATGAACGATGATCCATTCAGGAACTGCTGAGAGTCAACAGCATGCGACGACGGTCTTATTCCGGTCTTATTCAACATACAAAACTTAGATTAAGCAGAACATTAGAATGAGAAAGAACCCGTAGTGTAATTAATGAAATAATAAATAACTGACTTGCGAATTGAGCAAGATAAGGTTCTTGTTTGAATGGCGCGACCTCTCTGATACTTTAACTGCCTGCTTTAGCAGCAACTTATTTCGATGACGATTGGGGTCGAGTTCCTCAATAATACATTTCTGTCATTAAATGCTTACGTCGCAACTTAGTAAATTTGCAGCTATGCACTCGAATTAGCGAAATTGTTCCAACAATTTCTGAAGGTAAAGAGCAATTTATGCTACTCGGTTAGAATGTTGAAAAGCACCTCGAAATATTTAAAGTTCTTCACAAACGAACAGTCAAATCTAACCTTTTTGTTAATGAGGTTGTCATGTGAGATAAAAGTTATCTATCGGTATGTGACACATTTTATGTAACTCGACACGATCTTATTTGAAATGCGGGAATTCGGCGGTAACCTGTTTGACTGCCTTCAAATATTTCAATAACGATTCAACGAAGACAATTTAGACGCCAATCCCAAGACCAGGCGCCCGTGAGAAAGGAGGAAATGAGAGGAAGCGCCTTGCCATTGGAACTATGATTATAATTAGTTCGGTTAAGGTGAAATACATTGATACTATTTCCCTTGTGACGAAGGCGCAGGAGGCGGGCCACATTGAGGAAATTGCGTTTTCTGATTTCTTTGAGTTTGGATCGATGAAATATTTCCGCCGTCGCTAGTTACCACTTACTTCGAGTTTCGGTACGATGCTGCGTCGAAACCGTAACAGATAAATTACCAGGTAAGCGAGCTCCCATTACCACAAGGATGTAGGGAGAAATTCGACACTCACGGGAAAAGATTCGCGATCGCCCGTGTTGATGCCGTACACCGTTCGCAGCACCTCCAGGGCCTCCTTCTCGCGCCCGTGGGACAAGAGGAATTTCGGACTCTCCGGTAGCAAGTAGTACAGGAACATCGCCAGCAAGCTCCAAATTGAACAAATGTATAGATAAATGTTCCACGCGTGTAGCTCTGGAAAAACGGTCCAACTCATCAATAAAACCTCAAACACTACCGCATTAAGGTTTCATTCTCCCAACTGGGGTCAAGTTCTGGGCGACCGATGCGTGATCCGATGGCAGTAGAATGGAGTACGTCTTGCAGGAGAATCCTTTGAAAATTGTTACAAAGGAGTCACTAAATTATAGATGAGGTTTTTAGCATATACAGCAGTGCACCTTGAAAACTTGAATTATACATACTGAGCATCAGTTCACACCACTTCGGCTCAACGGTGCCCTTGTAGGGCGGGGAGGGTATGCTTTTCGAGTAGTGATTTATATTTCAATATAGGATATTCTTGTTCTTAATATTAGAAGGTAGTTTTGTAAAGAGGCGCCGAAGAAAAGTAGTTGTAACAAGTAAATGCACGATCTGTAACATTAAGCTTCGTTGGCGAGATTCTGTAATATGTTCTTATGATTACTGAATGCGTAAATAACTAGAATTTGAATAGTTTTCGAGGCAAATATTTACGTAAACTGACTACGAACCAACCGACACCGAGATGACAAAGTACGGATTCTGATGAATATAAATATAAGTATAAAAGAGAATACAACAGGAACGATGTCGGAGAAGTTCTGAAAGCGCGTAAAATAACATTTACCAGTCCATGAAAGATTATGTGGCATTTAAATTCCGTTAAGGCTCAAGCTGCACAATACTCTCGGCGCCGCGCTCGTTTTATGCGGAGACATTCATTTGGCAAAGTTAATATTGCCTCCGTTTATAATTTGCATGGAATGAAATTACCGTTTAGGATGGTGTGCTGCGGCTGTTTATCAGACGCAGGAGTGCACCGATATAACGCCGTTTCACACCCTTCGTAGTTAGTTACTGGTCCTCGGCAACTCATCAAACGATTTAGATGAAATCAGGGGCTGACATAAAATGGCATCAGGGGATCGTATAATTACGTCAGCAAGTAGTGAATGCACTCCTTGATTATTCAGGATAGAGAGGACTGCTGTATTGGTTCTCGATAACGATGACGTTAATGATAAGAACGTCTCATTACCGACATTTTATCTCGTTTATTAAGTAAATAGTCTCGTTGTTCATTGATAGGCCTTAGCTTCTCTCTCATTACAGTTATCTAAATTAAGAAAACTGATTGAATCGTAAAAGTTTGATTTCATGACATAATATTTTCTTCAGTAGGCTTGTTATTTGTTGTTACAAAAAATATTAAACACCGGCCTAAATTACGGAGTCACGGGATAGTAAGGAAAGGTCTCCGAATGACCCGCTACACAACGCTGGTCACACTCACCGAAGTAACCCTCCCACAGCACGACGTGCACCGGCAGCGGCAGCGCCGCCCACGCCAGCACGGCCGCCACGATCAGCGACGTGGACGTGAAGCCGGAGTACGTCAGCAGCACTCTGTCTCTGATGCCCAAGGGTGTGAACTCCGAGAGCATCGAGGATATTGCGCTGAAGCTAAAACTCAACCTGCGAAACAAAAATCTTTTTAATTCCTTTCTTTTTCTAGCGGCTTATACGCATGCCATTGATGGCAATAATGGTACACGCACATCAGCTCCACCGTAGGCTTACCGACTATAATTATAAGCAGTCAATGGTTTACTTAAAATTAAATTAAAATATGTTAAAATTTACATAACTTTTAATTTATTCTATCAGTCCATCGACCCACGGCATCCAGAAAAGAGCTGAGGATGCTGTGGACCGATGGAATCTCCAATTACTGTAAATAATTTATAAAAAAATAAATAAAAAACGCAAGCTTGCATATCTAGGTGATGACCGATAAGTTCGACCAGCTCCAGAAATACGAGTACAATAATCGGACGCGTTTCAAACTTAATACCAAATTTGTTCTTCGCAGTTGTATCAAAAGTCCAAATCAAAAGTACAAATGAGAGCTCTTAGTAGATGGCAACGCAATAAGAAGACAGAGAGTATTCCCTATATATATTTAATTGAATTTCTAAACGGCTCATTGCTACAGTCAAAGAAAAACGCCTTCACCTTGTCGAGAGAAAATGATAATTTCCTCGTCCACCTGATGGGATAATCAATGGTATTCATTTCTGCGCTAGTAGAGTGGTGACTGGCCACGACCAAAGCCCTCCCATTCAGATATACAATTTCGAAAAGATATTATTTCTAATTATGCTATAACCTTCTAAATCGAATCCGTGCCGTCAAAGAAAAGTGTATTCTAAACCTTCACAAAAATGCTTTCTGTTTCAAGTTCATCCGGTGTTAAAACCGTAGCGTGCTTTTACACCTGTTTAATATAACAAGAAGAAAAAGTAAGTAGCAACCTCCTCCCTCATATGAGAGAGGTTTTTAGAGCACAATAGCGTTCTATGTGGCAAGAGGTAAAATCGTTTCCCAGGTCCTGACTTCTTTGCTGATAGGACTGCAACTGGCACCGACCCGAGCCCCGTCTGTTTCAAAAATAGGCCTTTGCAAATGAAATAATTAGAAAATATAAATATATTTAGTCGAGAACCGGATCCCAATGTACTTCAGTCGTACGTTACAAACAATACACTCGTATGCAACGATAAAGAATACTTACGATACACCCTCGACGAGTTTAACGAATAAAATCATCCAGTAGGTCTGGCTGGACCCCTCCAGCAGAGTACCTATGAAGATCCCCGCGTTGCCCCCGATCAGGAATATTTTCCTGCCGAACGTGTCCACTAGGAACCCCGTGAACAGACTGGCTCCAATTTGCCCTGAAATCAAAATATATCAGCAATCGATCTCTAAAGGCAGCTGGGTGACGTTACTCATAATTTTAAAGAGAAGATTGACTGACTCGACGTTTGAATTAGTGGCCTAGCTTAATTAAAGGTTCAGAGCTTTTAGCTTGGCGGCAATATTTTTTTGTTGAGGGATCGCGACAATTTCGTTTAAGCCTGACACAGAAATCTCATTTCTGTCGTTAAATTTTGACTCAGATTTAGTAGCTCGGTCGGAACGAGTTAGTTTCGCGTCGGTTAGAGAATCTTCTATTGCATACCTAAGAACGGCATCGCGTTGAGCAATCCTTTGTACATGATGTCCATCTCCAGATCACACTCGGCGACCGGCAGGATGTACGAGGAGGTGGTGGTGACCAACATGGCGGCGTAAATGGAGCACAGCGACGCGGCCAGCAGCAGGATGTGGAATTTGCCAAATTTGCACAAAGTTAGTGCGTCTTCTAATATTTTCATCCCATCGTCCGAGATGTTTTCAACTGAAACCATGAAAGTGGACCATCGTGAGCAAACGAGGGGCCGAAAGGCGATCGTGTCAATCGATTTAAAAAGTACGATATACAGCATCATCTATTTCACGTCGATGTTCGATGCGATACTGCAATTGACTTGGTAATTGCTTGAGCTGCTGTCAATATTGACTACGGCTGGATGACACCACTGACAATTTAAAGTCGACCCACGAGGGTTCTTTGAGAAAGAATAAAATAAAAACAGCCAAATGACGTCGTATATCATTACGTTATTACATTCTGTGCAAATTTTTTACAATAACCTTTTCGCCAGGTTAAATTGAATTTTCGCTTCCTTTAGTGCGATAACATTTTCGCATGAGAGNAAAATGTTATCGCACTAAAGGAGGCGCATGAGAGGGAGCGGGAGGTTGCTCCTGATGCCCCTGCTATACGTCGTCGAAGGTTGGGCGGCAGACGGCGTGGATTTGCGCGCCTCGTCCCACAGCCTTGAGTCTTAATTCGGCTTCATCCGGGACACCATATTGGAATGCGCAAGCGAGCCGCTGGTGTTCCACATTAGGATGATGTGGGACCGCTGGGTTTTAGTGGGTATTCTGTCTCGTCAGTGAGTCCCACACTCCCGACTCTTACTAAGTCGGGCTGCGTAAAAGCTTTTCCCAGCGAAAAAAAGAGGTTAAATTGAATTTAGAAATTATATTTTCATCGGACTGTGGTTTGCATTAGAAATCCCCTGACATCAGAGCAATGACATGCCGAAGGTAACTCGTGTGCAAGTCGACGACAACCGTGACACAGTTGTGCATGTCATAAAAAGCTCGCCAGATCTTCGTTGGTAGCTACTTAAAAACAAACAAGTTGTTACTAACGAGAAAGACAATATCTATATATACAATAATTGGTATTATTTAATCGTAGGCAAGTGTTGCATGTTACGGCACATCATGCGATGCAGTAATCTAAAGAAACTCCATCGGATCGCATTACATAAAACATGGATGAAATCGATCTGCGTTACTAAAACAACCAATGAACTACAACGTCTGAAGCAGTTCCGGTAATTTCTAGTATCCAATGGTGCATATTCATTCGGAGCTGTTCATAGATATATATTTTGAAATATTTTATTAAGCTCAGTAATCACCAGTACGAGTAAATAAATCCATTTGCCGGTCAGAGCACATGCATATGAAATGAGATGCCCTGATCAATCTCGGCCGAATCTACGCCAGAGTCCAAGCGATATGTGAACAGTGCACTTATGCTCGTAAAGATCAAGAACATCAGCTATGTAAGAACTCTGTAACGTGTAAGATGTAAAGTATCAATATAGTAAAACTTGTCATGCCAAAAGAGCAGCTACGCAGGATCTAGGCGGTATTTTTTTGGTAGATTCAACCTTCCAGTAGTAAACTCGTCACCAAAGGACATTACATTCAAGTCACCTGACTGAGAGTAACATTGTTCTAGTCTACTTTATTACTGATAAATTAAAATGAGTGCGAAATCTTAAACTGCTGGCCATATTGATATGGTATGTAGCGATATATTCCTCCAACAAAATCCCAGTGTGGCATCATCAGTCCTCAGGCAGTGTGCTCGAGAGTCCGACCTGCCACTCAAATTTTCCACAGCGCAATATTTTTATGAAATGGCACTGCGTCGGACCATTTATTTTGATATTACGACATTTCCTCTCGAATGAGACGATCGCCCAGGCGTCGAGCGTTCCCGGGAGAAGTACAGCACGTCAAGGGAAGTGCTTCATGATTAGATAACCTTATTGACAGTAGACATTGTGTATGTATTTCGGATGGTACTTTGGAGGCAAACATTTATGAAACATCGTCTGCTGCCAAAACTTATAACGATGGCGTTCACTTTAAATGAACACTAGCTATTCTATGACCGTAATAAATTATGTAAACATATCCTTCTTTTTCATGAAGCCACTCTCATCCATCGTAAAATTCTTTAAAGGTGCTCTGATGCTGTCTTTTACAACTGGAAACTTGAGCGACGTCTGTGGTATATTAAAAACATGTTTTCGTCTATAAGCAAGGTGATCAATAAGTATTAAGTGCACTTGCTGCCAAATGCTAAGCGAGAAGATAGAAAAGCAGAGACGCTTAACCATTAAAATTTACTTGCTAGACTAATTTTTGTTTTATGCATGTGGAGTAGTGACTTGAATAATATAAATACATTTACGATAACCAAACCGCAGTTCAGTTTGAACTTGTTTCAATTGGATGAGACACATTTATAAGGATAGTATAAGGAAATGATTTTCAATGGCAGAAGTAAATATTATTCGTATTCAGAGACTTCTGCGTCATCTGCGTTCAATCCAGTCCCGTTTGCGACGGGGTTAAAAAACCTATATAGATAAGGATAACACCGACTGGCCCTCATTGCCTCTCACACGGCTCGTCTATGACTAGCGAGATATATTTTATTTATGTATTTATTTACGATCGAGATCGTTAAAAACCGTACGGAATTAGCATAAGCTTGGATTCAATTAAAATCTCATCGAAGTGGTCCAAATTATTGGTTGGTAATACGTTAGTCGGTAATGGTTTAGAGCCTGGTTGCTCTATTGACAATTATTTGACATGAATATCATTTTACATCTAAATCCACTGAACCAATATAACTCTGAATATAAATCCCAGCGTTTCTCTCGTTGCGGTGTTCCTCGGCAGTATCATTAGTACTCTTCATACGTCACTTGAACTTATTTCGAAATAAGTCCAAGATTGATTGCCGCGTCTTGCTAACAGACGTATGGGAAGTCTGGCTTCTGTGCAGTACGTTCTGTGGCTACTGTTTCATTTTTATTATTCCGTATATTTATAGCCGTCTCTTCTTGTTTGTTACCAACGACGCACCCGAGAAGACTCGTTTTTGGTAACTTCTGGAAATATATCGCCTAAGTTATATGACACCACGACTGGTAAAGTGAAAGTCCTTTCCATCTGTGCGTCCGGTTGTATTAGCTTACGAAGCTTAACAGCACCCGCGGAATTTCTCGTTCCGGTGGAATGTCTGGACTAAACGTTATTCGCTTATAAAAAAAGATTTGATATTGACAAAATGTTTTTTAAAGTGGTAGAATTTATCGTGAACAAACAAAGCAACGTCACTCGCGAATAGTTTCGGAGGTCTCACAACAAGAGAGTGAGCGATGGTTTTTTGCTTATTTTTATAAACATAGTATATGTAATTAATATTTGCTACAGCAGATTCAATCGACTCCACCGTCACATAGCAATATTTGACGGTTTTATTTCGAATACAATATTCGTTTCAAATAATGCTGCACTATATTTACGATAAGTGAACAATATAATACCTTTTTCGGAGCTTTCGTTGGCCATGTTTCCCTATAAAATATGCAAAGCAGCTACATCAAAATGTATCCACTTTTGAATGACGACATTCATGTTTTTTTAATTAAGCACTATATTGAAGCCACTTTAAATGAACACTCGTTAACTATTCGATTTCATTCTGTGACACGATACTAGTCGCGAAATACGTACGAATGAGCACAAGCGTTTGTCCTCGTATCAGTCATCACACTAGAATACGCTTTGAGATTTGCACATTAATTGTGCGGCTTCCTCCGCAAATATTGGCACGCGATAAGGCATCATCTGCTTCGCGGCTTTTGCGAAGCAGCTATTATAAGAACATATTCGGTAACACGGAATTTTTGGACGAGAACATGTTTGGTCGCGGACACGAACTCGATACCGGAATACCGCGTAGAACTTGCAGCGGCGGAACGAGTTCCTTCGACCGGTACGACCACGTTAGATCATATGCTTAGTGGGACCTAGGTCCTGGCACGACGGAGACATGTGTGTCGTCGATACTTCGACGGTGGTTACGTCGCCATCGCGATACATCATACAACAGATTACCAATTCTACATATTATTTAGCCATCGAATCGTCTGCCCATTAGCGTACGACCGTGGCCCACCCCGCTGGCTTCATCTTGAACGACATTTCAACTCCCATCCCGATTTCATGTCATTCTGACAACAAAGTCTTGTTCATTTCACCCTCGGGCCGCCTTATATTGAAACCATTTGGCGTTGATTTTGGTTTGAAGTTTGAAGAGTACGGAAAGGTTAAAACGGGATCGTTACGAGGGTACATGAACACGTTTCAATCTCACACTTAGACAAGATCTCTATTGCGAAAGAACTTTATGAAATTTCTATTGGATTTCACTACTTTGTCTTAAAAGTAGGACCCTACGAGTAAATGCTCGGCATCGAGAGATACAGTAAACATTGTAATAAAAAGTATTTCATAATATATTTGGCGGTATTAATTCACTGAGCTCTTTACGACGCTCCTTGTTGACACTGTTTGATACACAGCATCCCGCAATATAACGAGATAACGTATTTCGAGGCGCTGATTAATAAAACAACTTATCATCATACAAACAGCATAACATAAGGCCCGTCTGTTTAATTATTTCAACATAACAGGAAAGGCGAACAAAGTTGTAGTAAAACTAAATCCCAGAAATAATTTGTAGTATGTAAACGCGCCTCGTAGCCATAGTTCAGATTCCCGGCAGGACTGACTCTGGACGTTGCAGTTTGTGTATGCTGGTGCGAGGCTTCGGCCGTGGTTAGGTCAGGTTAGCTACCACCTTGCGAGCAGAAAGACGTGCTGCAAAGCGCAATCAATGTGTTCCGGTACAAAGCCAAATCAATAAGACATGCACTACCTTTACCAACTCGGAGACTTTCCATCTCAGATTGAACGTTAATTTACCATCAGGTGAGCTCAGAGTCGAGTTACGCGCCGGTAGAGTCTTCCGTTAACGAGCAGACTTGACGATTCAAAAGGAGCATGTTAAGATGACTCGAAAAAAATATTTCCTCAGTTCCACAGGATCAAGCGCCTGTGGAAGAGCTGGATATTGAGTAAACAAATAGCCAGTGCCATTATTTCCGGCCGAGGCGCGAACGGATGCCGTTCAGTCAACGGTCTCGATGGACAGCAATCATCGCGTCGAACGGAACGTTTCATCGGCTCGATGACGCCGAGAAGAACCGCAATATGTTCAGCAAAGGCATTGCTGTCGCGGACTTCTCTTGTAGCTTTCAAAGGGGAATCATTCTGTCCTATATGGCTTTAGCTGAAACCTAAGGAAACTCAATGGGAAAAAGTAATTCTTTAAAATTTTAACAAATATTAAAATTGTTTTGTTCAATTTCTTGTTGAAATCCAAGAAATTCTGCCTGTTATCGGCATTAGGTCGTGTGTTCATCGATAGCCGTATAAATTGATTTTGTAAAGTTTCTCCACGAATAATGGACGTGACTCTTAAACGACTCGATCAATCGTGCAGTATTAATCGAACCCACTACTTCATGTTACAAAAGTCCATAGCCACGGACTACTCGTAAACTCGGCCTATCAAAATCCCGCACGAGATCGGCCGATCTGCGAGAGAAACTTCTCTCAACATCTGTCGGTCGTTTCTCACCTTTTAAAAGAATCTGGTGCAGTGCGACTAGTTCTGCAAATGTCGTCCACGTTATTTGAATAGGAAAAACACGATCTCTGTTACGTTTCACAAAACTATATCACTCTTACGTCGTGTTTATATCTTTCGTATTCATTTATACCCATTACAGTGCCATCGGCTGTCTCATTGCTCTAGTGGATGGCTCGACTACCGACACGAGGTCCTGGGTTCGAGCCCCGGGTCGGGCCAATTCAAAAACCAATAATGAGTTCTCTATTAAGATTTTCTCAATATTTGCCCGAAGCCGGGAAGTGGTCGGTCCTGCGCCTGATCTGTCTCCATCAGTGTCATATTCCCGCCACATCGGCCTATGAGAGTGAAAGAATATGGAGTGCACTTGTGTGCTATGCCTAGGAGTAGCACGGTAGGTCTGTGCTCTATGAATGCTCTCTCATATGAGCGAGGAGGCCTGTGCCCAGCAGTGGGACGTTAATGGCAGTGCCATCTCATGTATAGTACATATGCAATTACCTCGACTAATCGTCAGGTCAGACCACCAGAGCTGGCGTCTCGGGTTGTGCCAATTCGAAATAAATACCAAATTTGATATCCAGAACAATTAGTAGAGATTTTTCCACGGGTGTTGGCACATACTCCGTAACTCTATTATCTCGTACAGACGGACAATGTCTTTGTGAGATCGGCCGCCGTGGCGGACTCGGAGAGGACCATTACAATGTCATCTTCTTCGATAAATATTTGCGAAATCAATTTTATAATAAAGTAGAATTAGTTCTGATGAGTCTACTCCACCTTCTGATCATAAATCGAAACTTCAATTTTAAATAAATTGTAATTTGGGTCACTTTGACCATTGCAGTCATTGTAACATTGTGCAGTACCCCTTTATTGCGTGTGACATTCAAAAGACGCTTTGCAAAGAAGATGATGACTGCAGGAAATAAGAAATAAGTTCGTTCAACAAAGATGATGTTGCTCGTGAAGGCTGACTTGGAAGGCGAAGGCGCGGAAGTGGCTAATTTGGAGAAAATACTTTAAAAAATGAGTACTTTAATGAAATAACTATATTTGAACGTCAGGTCTATAAATTCCCTGAAAATGTATGCACTGAACTTATAAATTATTCAGCGAACGGCTTTCGCTTCTCGATTAGCTTTAATTGGACCGTTTACAGAATTGCTCAACGGCATATTGTTTTTGCATTTGCTTATCGCGGACAATTGATTAAAAAGATACTAAATTAAAATAATTTTAAATAGAAACAATTCGACAAATTTGCATTCGGCATTACTTTAATACATTTCCATTCTGTTCGAGAGTGAACCTACTAAACTTTGCTAAATCTCAATCTCATATTGATTACACACCTGAAACGTCTCATTTCGGCGAAAAGTTAGCTCAGATCATACATTATAATATCAGTTAGTTGAATTAATATCGCAATGAAGCTCTGAAAGTGTAATATGGATATATTGATAGAGATATTGTGAAAAGCGCCTGATTCAATGTCGGTAGCATTCTCGTATTAGCGGACTTTCGATTGCTGATGAGAAAGTCCAAATAAACTTCGCCAGGCGACCGATTCCCCGCAAAGCCTCTCCTGGGTTCTCGCGGCCTCACGAGGCGAATAGAAGTCGATGCCGATATCATTTCTCTCGTAGCGCTGTTTATTATTCGGAGCAGAGTCTGAAGTCAGAGTAAAAGCAATTAGTGCGGGAAATAGTTTTTCCCCATCGAAGATTATTCACTTCACGTCGCCGCAGACTCTTCCCTTCGCATCACACAAATCTATGAATGTACATATCAAAGAGAAAATCTACACCTTTTTACTATATTAGAACATTTAGAAGCGATAAGTTATCGTGTAGATTAGTGATAGGAGCCAGCGCGTGCAGGGTGAAGTTGGAAGCCGGAGACGATGACATGACGATTTTTTATAATTTGCAGATCAAACTGAATATATGATACATAACAATGTACGATCTGCCGGATATATAAATACGGTGATCTGTAAATACTATTTCCGACAGTATATTTTGAGAAAGGTGAAATATGGAAACACAATTTGTATGTGGAGCGATGATTCCTCACGTTCCGGAATATTTATGAAAAAACTTCATCATATTACTTGGATGGTATTGCTGTCAAATATTGTAAACATCTCGACGGCCTCGCCAGCGCAATGGCGCGAGCACTCGCTTCGCTAGCAGATTACTAGTGTTCGATTCCCGGCGGATAGAGTTAGGACATTGCCCTTCCTTAATCGTCTAGGTCTGGACTGGTGGCTGCGAGTGTAGCTAGTTTCCGAACGTGCATATTTTGGATTAACCACGGCACTGACGTTACCACTAAGGAAAAAAGCATCTACGGGAAGAGACAGATTTCCGACACAAAATTACATGAAAACAAAACCGATATTGCGTATTGAATTTGCGGGGAAATGGTCTGTTCGTATTTCAGAGAACAGCGTAAACTTTTCAATATTTCGGCGTATCGCCGCACCGGAGCTGCATTTGCATAAATATCAAATATCCGATGGAGGAGCGTCGTGTAGAGTGCCAAACAAACTACGACATGCGGCGACGGATCCGAAATTGTGTCTTATGTTGTGGGACCGTTCATCAAATAAACCCCACAGAAATTCGGTAAAGGCAAAAGCTGCTCACGACAATCCCAGAAGACGTTTCCACCACAACCCTCACAATAAACTTAGTCATTAGTCAATCGGTCCAACTCGAGTGAATTAATATTGTGGTCTAACTGAAATTTATCTTTTATGGTTTGCACACAGCATCGTACCGGAACACAAAGCTCTTAGTTGGCGTTACTTCTTTGCCGTTGGGGTGGTAACTAGCCACGGCCGAAGCTTCCAACCCATCCAAAGGCAGGCAAAACAGAAAATGCAAAATTCTAAATTAGCCCTACCGGGCATAGAACCCGGGGCCTGTGCTGGCGAGTCGAGTACTCGCACCACGGCGCCAGCGAGGCCGTCAGACTGAGTTTGCTGTGGTTTTTCTCAAAACAGATTATAAAATTTCCTTTTGTGTCGTGACCAGTTTCAAACGCCTATCGGCGGAACGACACAGAAAGAAAACATAGTCACCCTCGACTATTCTCCCATGTCGCGTTACACGTCGTGGGCAGAATGCTACTTTCTCGCCGGCGAAGCAGCATGTCTTGTATTGTCGCAATAACATTGCTATAATGTCTTTAGTATTGCTGGCGGCTCAGCGTGCAATCTATGTTATATATGTTACATATGTTACATATGTTACATATGTTATATATGTTAATTGGCCACGAACCCGCTCGGTTCCGGGTGAGTTCGCGCAACGAGCAATTTGGCCCCGCTTTATGTTAATGTTAATGTTGCCAGAGATTGAATTATTCTTATCACCTCAGCAACCCCGCGCTGGAAATTATCTTTACCAGCTAACCGTGAGGGTGTTCGATTGTTTCTTTTTTGCTGAATTAAAAAAAAATTCTCATCACGGTTATAAACGGTGACATAAAAAAACCACAATTACAAATGGTATTGAGGAAAATAAATTGGAAAGGAATAGATTCATTTTTGCGACCATAGTCATAGCCAATCTGAATTATTTAGCATAGACTCAAGGCATTGAAAACCTTCGTCTCCAAACGATAAAACGAAATGTTTGGAAGAGATGATCACACGATCCGTTCGGGGATAGCGGCTAAAGCAAACGCACGGGTCGCGGAGGCGCTGGGCCACTGAGGCCTTTCATTGAATGCCGCCATATTTCCCAGCGGGCACCGCTGCAATGCGGCCTTCACAACCTTTATCTTATGTGGGCTGCCTCTTCGGAAAGATGGCCAAACCAGCCAGTGGTGGTTTCTTTCTGTGAAGATATTTATTGCAAGAAGGAGGCTGCCAACAGGAACCTAGTGAAGCACTCGCCCATACTGCAAACATGTTGAGGAAGACTACCGGGGGGATTTTAATGGGTTCGATGCCACATAAGCCGATTTCGTCTCCCCAGAAACTTGGCGTGTTTTCTAAAACGTCTTCTTTGTGGAATAAATATGTACATTCCGTTGAAAAGCAGGAGGCAGGAGCAGCCCTATTGCCACAGGCCACATTTGATAGTGGGAGAATGCTAAGTGCAACCTTCTCCAAGTCTCCTACTCTAAATAGTAAGCAATAAAAGATCACCCGGTCACCGAGGACCGCGGGGCGAACTAGTGTTGCATCTAAATCTAAAATATCTGTGTCGAATCTGGCGATAATTTTATTTTCTCTTGTTGGAGCGGCCTCGCTGCAGCGGTGTTCAAACTAAAACATTGTAAATTTCAAACTTTTTACTCTATTTCTATCGAGAAGCGATCGCATGTGAATTTTTAATACAAATTTGTTTGTTTTTCAACACAGATATCTTCAAATAATACAACTTTCCCAAAGAGCAGTAATATAAGCTTTCATCGTTTAACAGCAAAGTATTGGCCGCCATGGCACGAAACGTGAAAAGTTTAGCTTTAACATATTTTCTAACGTGATTTTATTTAATACAAAAGAAATCCCCTTAACATAATTACGCGCTTCAGGAATCAATCAATCATCGACGAAATAATTAGTACGGTGATTTTAAAACGTTGCTGAGAAGCCGCCGCGAAGGCCGCTTTATATTTCCGTCACGTCATCGAATATCAGAATTTGTTCGATCTTCGAGACATTTCCATAACGAGGCCGTTTCTCATTGTCTGTTTTTGAGGGAAATCGTCCGTCCGCGAGACTTTGTGCCAGTCAGGACTCGGGGTGACGGAAGTGACGCTTGCGATGTTCGACGGCTTATTAATAAGGCATAAGTCCTGGCAGGATTTCAATATGAAGCCGTCATTTTCGATTTTTACAATCTGAAGTTCAGGATCGAGTAGTGGTTAATGACTGACATTGGATAATTTTGTAAAGTTCACAGTACATCCCGGAAATAGAGGTGCGCCGTGTGCATCTGAGAATAATTTGGAGTACTATATGGAGGCGCCTCTCTGAGAGTGAAAGATTGCACCCCGCGTTGAGAGTGAAGGGACAGGGAGCGCACACTTGCGTGTGAATTAGATACACTAATATCTGTGGTGATGGAGATGGCCGACCTTTAAACGCCATCTCGCTGCTTTGACCGGAATTCTGGCAGAAAGGAAGACTATATCAGACGAAAGGAGGGTTCATTGTCTTATTAAGTTGAAAAGTTGTCCCTATATGCCCGAAGAAGGAGGCCGAGGTAGATGATGTGCGACAACATTTCAACTTTACATTTAAGTAGTTTTTTTAATATCATCACTATCATAGTACATTTGATGTAATATGACCGTGCGATTATCTCTGGCGATTCAGAGCTGGAAAAGCCTATTTCAATAAAGAGTTGCCAATTTGTAGTTCATTTGTTTTATAATTATTTGTATTAAACGGTAGAGTCACATTAGTCAATATTTGTGCACCGTTTAAAACACAATGCCCATTAATAATTTCACGATCTACATAAAACTGTAATGGCGGGTAGTTTTTGTTTGCGGCAGCTGCGATCTCGAATGGACCCGTAAACGATCACAAAGAAAATAATAATCTGATGCGATCACGGTCTATAACGATGCTCGTGGAACTAGATCATGCTTCGTTGTTGCTAAATCCAATGTAACTCACCTGTGATGTCGTTATCCCTTAAAACTTGTGGACACAAAATGTAGTCCATTATTTCTTTCGAGATCCAGAAGTGCCAGAGAAAATAAATCGGTCTAGTGACAAACACATTTCCCGTTCCGCTGGGGATAAAAAGTGGCCCTGTTGCTGCCAGATAACAGACTCTTTCTAGAACGAACTTTTAAAATCGCTTTGGTAGAATTTAACGTCATGCAGAGCACTTAAATAATAGTTTATTCTTCTTTGTACGAGTATAGTAGTGTATACAATAAGCTGATATTTCGAAGAGTTTAATAAGTTAAGGTTTTTGAATAAAAATATCATTTCTCTACCAATTTTTTTTTTCATTTGGGTTATTTATGATCAATATTTTATGTTATTGTCTACACGCCCCGACCAAAGTGATGCTTCAATTACACTTTGGGACTACGTAGCACAGATTGGGCCAGTGGTGTTATAGATTGAGTTGCCGTCGTGCTCCGCCCTGTGCTCCGCAGAGCACGTTAACGTGCTCTCTACGCGGGTGTCGGTACTAACCCATCGGATCAGTCACCAACCGAGTGAAGGAATAGAGAATGCATGCACAGCGGCTATAACAACTAATTCATAATTGGCCAATTGGAGAATGGCTGCCGTGGCCGAGTTTCTGTTCGAAGGATATTCTTAATACTCCACCAAAGAAATGGTTCGCTCCGAGTTCTTCCATTTTCCTTGCAATCGTATGAGCTTCGCGACACCTATGAAGTTAAAGAACTTTAATTATTCAAGTTAACGGTTGGAAACTGTTGCGGAACTAATTTAATTGGCTCGTTTCGCCGCAAAGCTGCAAGTTCACGACCTTAATTTGGGTCAACGGGAAACGCAATTACCTCTGCCGATACACGCGGTGGTTCTAATACTCCTAAAATTTGAGTTTTCACTTGGACTCGGAATACAAATACTTTGAATAGCTATCCTTTGAACTGCGCTTGTAATTATCTGGATAAACTACAATTTCTGAGTCCCTTCACTCTTGTTAGAATGGTCGTGGTTATCATGTTCCACCTTTGCCGGCTGGTTGGTGCCGATAATCACACCCTTTCATGTACGGGTCCGCCCATGGCAGGCTACACTTGAACCGTCTATATCATTGGGGATCTCCCATGCGGTCTTGTGCCTTCCACTTCCCTTGTACGACAACAAGTTCTATGGAGTCATTTCCATGCTGATCAACATGCACAAAGACTGCGCACTTAGATGGATAGGCACTGTTTCATGTCAAGCTGGTGGATAGGCGTTCGTTCGGAACTCGGTCCGTGAGGAGGCGCCGTACATCTTCCTCCAACACCACATCTCCACAGGCTCTATCTTGTGGGTTTCGGTTTTTTAGAGCGTCTATGTTTCAGCGGCGTACAGGAATACCAACGATTATATCCATAATCTACATATTATTTAGAGCTCCCGGCGGATAGTAAAAAAAAAAAGAAAAATTTTGGCCTTTTTCAAAACCAGTTATTATAAAACACAAACATGTTGGCCGGCTCCTGGACCAAACACTGTTCTGTGGAAGATATCATATATGACGGCGGTAACGTTTTTCAATGTTGGTAACAAGGTGTGCAGCGAGCTAGCAACATACGTCTACCAACATTCGAACTACCCCCACTCGCAGAAACTAGTATAAAAGGGCTTGCATTAGATTGGCGGGCATTCTTACTCGAAGTTGTGTCTGGTGCGCAATTATTGTTTATTGTCATTTAATTAAAAAATTAATAAATAATTTAGTTGAAAGTAATAAATAATCTCTGTGAAAATTGACTGTGGTTGTCTTTATGTAAACGATGGAAGACCAGAACCCGATATATACATATGTATATAAGTGTAAGTTACAATAGAGCAAATTATAAAGACCATCAATTGGTTATTACTTGGTAGTTTAATATGTCTCATGTTAGACGCTAATGTTAAAGTCGTAAACAAACCCCGGATACCCAATCAACTTAAGTTGTTGATGAATAACTGCCTCCTAGCTGGCTGCATTGCATGGTGGTGAATCAAAATGAAAATTGTAATTAATGTATGTCACAGGTTGTGTGAATTCACATACTAACTAGAGCGTTGACTGACATTTTGTAGTTTTGTATATCTTTATTACATTATTGCATAGACAAAGTATATCAAGAAATTCAGCAACAGGCAATTTTTGTCGAAAGTAGTGGTGACGAATAGAATTACTTAACCAGAATTCAGTTTTGTAGAAGGAAAAATGGAAGATTTTGCAAAGCTCAATATTTGGGTAAATAGTTTCCGAAATCATTTGCCTTGCTGAGAATACATATTTAACACGATCTGTTTTAGATTTGCTCTTATATAATTTTAAGGAATATGTCAATAGAAAATGCATTTCTTTAAATAGAAAGCTTGGTTCTGTAATCCATCTGCCACGCCAGCTCAATGTCACACAATGCCCACTTATAAAAATATATCCGAAAGAGGAACTGCTGAGTTCGTTTCTTTCCCGTTTCTTGCCTTGATTGATTCACTAATTCAATAGAGGACATCTTAATTTTGTAATATACTGCCAAAACCTCACTTGAACGGTTTATTTCGATATCCGCTATTGCCGAGAGGAATAACATTATTTAGAGATAACGACACGTCGTATCGCCTCAGCTCAACGGATTTAATCTCCAAGTTTTGCTTCTTCCCGGTAAGACAGCGCCGGAGTTAGTTCACTCGATAAAGCGCCTCAGACGAGTTTCCAATTAGTTGCGTTTGCCGGCGAGTTTTGTGTGGTGATCGATTACAAACTACGTCGAAGGTTGCACCGGTACACGTTCCTATAATAAAACCAGAAGACGTTCTACGGACAACGCGAGTTAGTACAAGACCTTGATTGAAAGACGGTTGTTGAAATATCATAGCATCATTTGAAGAGTTACTGGGATGACGAAAAAGTTTGGTAATTAATAAATCGCTCGCAGTTAAATTAAATAATTGTAATGACGATGATTTAATTACTAGATTTAGCTAAGATTATTAAGGTCGCTTCTCAGAACTTCTCAGAATCTTCGAAATTTAAGCATCTGTAATAACACCAGCCGGTTGATTGATAGCTGACTTAATAAATCGCTCTAATAGTTTGAGTTGCTTATTGGGAATTAATTCTCACCACATACTGAGAACAATATTGTTGTCTACAGTCTTATATCTTTGAATATACTTGAAAACTAAAATAAAACACAATTCACTGCAATAAACTGGAGGTAGTATACCAGCAGGCGCCTGTCGCGTGTTTCTTTGTTGTTCGTGAGTTAACATCACCGGCTATCGAAAAGCTCTGAAATCCCTTTCGTACTTTCTAACTAGTTTCTTCCAAAGATTGCAAAAGTTGTGTTCAAACAGTATCCTTTTCAAATTGCAAACCAACTGCGGTGCCTCAGTCTTCATGGCATTGCAGTTCAGGTTTAGTGGGTATTCTGTTCTAGCGAGTTCTAGAGAATTCAAGATTAAGATGCGTAATATTTTGTGAGGCCGTTGACAGATTTCTGCCCTCTACTGAGGCGACGTCACGGGCATCAGCTGCTAAAGTGCTACAGAACACGAAACTTCAAATTAATTTAGATATTTCGCCTTTCCCGTTGGCGTAGGATGTATCTATAGTGAAACATAAACAGAATTCATTAAGCGTTCCTTCGAAGCGCTCATAAAAATAATATCCCCAGCAAAATGGGTCAAATGCATTGTTCAAATGCCGTATTCAAATGCAAGCCGGGTAACATTTGTGCGCTACGAGATTGTGCTGTTCAAATTGAATAAAACAGACGCCAAACCTTGTTATCTTGCAAATCCCCGGCGTTTAAGAACAAACGTTTTCAATTTGTCGAAACTAGTGTAACTTGGAACAAAAATACGAATGCATTTGATACAACGCCGTCCGCACGTTCCAAATAAACTATATTCAAACGGCAGTCAAGCTGGACGGCTCTCAGTTTGCCAGCAGCTCGCTTCGGTACGTACGAGCGCTCAAACAAATCGCAATAAATAAAGTGGTTTGTGAGGAAGATTGAGGTATTTCATTCACAAGAATATTGTCTCTCTAAGTACACGTCTTTTAATGTTGAAAATTCACGTGAAACCAGTTGTCGTCTAATAAATGACCGCACCTTTTGTAAAGCTTCCACTGGTTCGTGGAATGACAGGGGTACTTTGTATTTCGACATTTCCTGAGTCATACGAGACTTAAAGCGAACAACCAAATTAATGTCGAAGTACTGATCGTGTTCGGCGTTTGTTTCTGTGACATTTTCAATTGATGCTCAGCTGCTATTAAACGTAAGTTGATATCATGTAACGTATAGCCTTTCTTGATAAATGGACTATTTCAACCAAAAGTGACTTTGACTTTATTTAGGTTTGATTGGCTGTCCACACGATCTGTCACTCCTAGTATTCATATTTCAGTTTTCTTTAAATTGAATTTGTTGAAGTGCACCGAAACAGGTTCAGCGATTTGGGAGACGAAATTTGTTGCCCAAAATGTCGGCCGAGGCGTGGCTGCACCGGCAGCCACTGATGCGAGTGCCAGTAAATACAAGTAATTGGCAAAGTTCGCCATGTAAACAGAGCCGAGACGAATTACAGGCCTGCCCGCTCCTCGACGTATAATTAGTGACATCCAAGTGAACTACAAATTATAGATTCGGTTAGATACCACTATCTACACGTTTGTTGGATTAGTCTCTCTATTATGTCACAGTAATTTCCTGCGATGCAACTTGCAGTAGTAAAAAGTCGCCCCGTTTGTGTTGATATCCATTAGTTAGGCACAAAAGCAGCAGTTAACGATCCGGTTAAGATTAATAGCTTAACAATTGGGGCTAGTTCGAGTTGCCGAAGTCACGCCTGGAACGGTCCCGGGGAGTCCCGCGGGATAATTGAGCACTATTGTTCCCTCGAAGCGAACTTTTCTAATTAAACGATCATTTTATAGCGGGTATTTGGGGAACTCTGCTCTCGTATAAAGTGTACTGCCGGCGTCTTACTCGGGCGCTTTAAGGACCAATTTTATTCAAATCTCGCCCAGACTTCTGCCGCTGGTCTCTTATGGTAAGTTGCTGGAACGTTGTCTGTGTAGGCTCGGATAGACTGCTCCCAAATAATCATAACGAATAAAGTCTTCTTGATGCGCTTCGTGAGAGACAGTTCTGCCAGCCTCATGAACACTGTGTCAGATCGGGTCGGTTGTCCAATAGTGGGTCACTAGAACTCCATTCGCAAGGGGTCTAGGGGCGGCATATGTAGAGGGAAAGAATGAAAATTACGTGGACTGCCCCTTTCGTGCGAAGCGTCCGTCATTTTTACACCAAATGCGCAATTATTCCGTAAAGTATACGTCCGAAGGAAACAGTCTCAAGGTATTGTAATGAACACAATGACGTGGTAATTGTATAGAGCCTTTCTCGTCTCGGTTTACAAAGTATTTCACGTAATGGGCTTTAGCACTTCGAAAAAGGCTTTTATCAAATTATACAGCGACAAAAGAATTTGTTATGAATGGGATCATTAGGGTGTAAATTATTCTATTTATATTTTTAAGATCCGAGCATTATGGCGAATTAAGGTAACTTTTACATTTCCAAGGATGGAAATTAATCGCGTTTACTCAATGTACTAGCTTTTAACCGCGACTTTACTCGCGTCCGACGATGCCGTGAAAGGTTCCATACAAAGTTCAGATCCCTTCACCATTTTTTCATGATATCTCCACTGCATTGCTGGCTTAGTGCGAGTACCTCTACGTTTCGCTGGCAGATGAGCCAGCTCCAATTCCCAGCAGAACAAATATGTTTTGTATTGTGAAAGGCGTCTAAATGGAGTTTCAGATAGACAGAGAGTCTGCACAAAGTTCATAGAGTGCCTGTGTATGCACAGTTGTCATCTAAAGGAAAAATGCCTAAGCATGTTATCCTACCTCCTAACGATGTCTTCCGCTGTTGAGCATGAGGTACGATCACAATCAAAACATGTATAGGCGGAGGCGTCGAGGCGGGATTGGTCCTTCTCTTTAAAGACATAAGCGAATTGAAGCTTCGCTGCACATCGTCGTCGTCGTCGTCGCTTCAAGCGACGGACGTCCACTGCTGGACATAGGTCGCACTGAGGACTGAGGGTTATCGCTGCACATACAACAACGATCACTCAAAGGATTGTGAGTACACGTGAAAGGAGTGAAACTTATTTCGTATTAAATTGTATTTTAAATCCATCTTATATGAAAGAATTTTGTCGTAATTGGATCTCAGTAAAGTGTATTAAGCGCAGGGAAGCCCAACAGACATCACGTGCCGTAAGAAGTTCTACTTCCAAAAGCATACATCGACTCAACTTTTACCGGTTCCTAGTGTTTCGAGGCTCATTTACGTAACGATATGCAAATATGTCCCGAATGACAAGCACATTCGTATTTAATACGACTAATCGAAAAACTAACGTCATGTGACCGCTCCCTCTTCAGTTGCCATTAATTACTTAGCTTGTAGTGTGTCGTATTTTATTTTGTTTGCTGTTACAGGTATTATGGAATACGACGTATTCTCTGTACTCGCTCTATTCCGTGAATTCGCCTTGCCATCAGAGGGACAGGGAAAATTTAGGAAATAGCATTTTTTCATTTGTTCGAGTCTGGACCGGTGAAGGTTTTCGGCCGTTGATGGTTATCATCCCACCGAGCAAGACAATCGCTTTCCGGTACGATGCTGTGGAGAATCCTAAGCAATACATCGGCTCTTCAGGTGAGCGCGGCCATCTGAGACTGTATCATCCGCAACCGCAAATCGCGATGGTGGCACAGATTACAGTCAACAACAATATTAATAATTATTTTACAACTACCGCCATCTTCGATTAAATTTACATGCAAACGATGTCGATACAAAGTTAACGAACCGAAACAACCGGACGATTGCCGACTCAAAATATCCGGTCGCAAAAAAGCAGTTGGTATTCGTGTCACTACGACGGCATTGTAATTGGTTCTTTTACAACCTATCACTTAGAGCATGGCTTGAGTTGAAAAATTCAGACATGTGTAGCGACAAGTGTTCGTAACGCGTACCGAAGAAGTTTCACTTCCTCCACGGGCTCAAAACGGACTCTATCTCATACGTACCTACACATATTATAATAAAACTTCATTTGTGTAACTATATCCTTGAAAGAAAGTGTCTTCCGAACGTCGAAGCGATGCGAGTAAATTTCCTCGGATAGGTAGTATTATTTTTTTGGGTTGCGCTACGCGGCGGGTTGATAATTTTGCCGCTCGTATCCTCAACTCGTAGTTTAATCGCCCCCCGGAGGATCGGCCCTCATAAACCGACGGCACTACGTATGAAGTTTCTTTGTAGTCGTGGCCTAATTAACCGACTCAAGGTCGGCGTCGAACGAGGGCAACACTTTCATCAAGAAACGGCCGCGATGGATCAAATGAATTACAACTTCGATGAAATGCGAGCGAAATGCTACATTATAACGGCACCGGCAACCGAGGGCCTTGTGACTTTGCTTTATGCAGATACGGGTTTTCGACAAATGCAAGGCGTTAGAACGAGCCGTTCTGCTGCACGGGGATTAATGCCGTCGCAACAATGGCCGCACGCCGTAGCTGCCATAAATCCTCGCCGCGCTCGTGCTGATAATATTAGCGATGTATCAGAGCCGTGCGGCGACACACGATATTGCAAGTATTAATATCCCACCTCCATTCTACGGAATTTCAAATATCCTCACATCTCTTGCCCACGTGAGGTCTACACAGCGTTTCGTTGTTCGACAATATTTTATTCAATTACGTATGAAACAACTTCAGGACGCTTTTGATAAAAAATTCGCCCTAAACAAATTTAATTGTGTCATCGTTTCAGATAAATACAAAAATTGCTGAACCGATTTCATATATTCATGCACCGATCGTGTAACATACATTATTTTGGAGATAAAAATTTGAGTAAGCAGAAATTATTACGCGAATTGGAAAGTTGAAATAATACAAACATACAAAGCAGCAGTTAGGTAGACACCTCGTCCTTCCACTTGCCACGATCCTTGCTTCTTTTGTTCTCATTACACCTTTCGTACAAGTTCGTCGGTTTAGAGTACTCTTGACCTGGCCTTTATTTAAAATGTCCTGGATTTGGTCCAGGAACGTTCGTCTCGATTTCCCCTTCCACCTTTCCCACTCATTCTTGACTCATAAAACTTTTTTGTCAGTCTTCTCTCATTCATTCTCTCCACGTGCCCAAACCATACCATACCTTTCTCAATTTTAGCTACATCATCTGCTGAAGGTTAGTTTCCTCACTCCATATAAGAAAAGCAGTGTAAAACATTTCAATAATTAATACGAGGGGTTCCAATTGAGTAAAATAGGAATAAACGTTTGAAATTCCATTTCCAAAACATAATGCAAACTCGCCTATTGAAAGAATTGCTCCATCTTTTTCGTAAGCGTTTCGTGCGCCTCGAAATCGGTTTTAAATTGAATCTAAAAAACTCTCCACCAATGTTCAATGTCGACGCTTGTCAATCCAGTTGGGTTTTAAATATTTTATTTTCCATTCGGCGCCATCTTTAGTCCAATTTGCATGCAAATGACGTCCATTCAAACGAAACGAGCCGCGCAGTAATCGGCCCGCGATTGGAGAATGTAAATGTCATCGGAAAGTCGACCGGCGGACGAGGCGGTGGAGGAAACGAGGGATTGCAATGCGGAGAACATAAACTGCGGGTATCAAATACAAGTTATAATACTATGACAAGTGATGCCCATGTAACAACAGCGAACAAACGAACTCGACATTCCGCAATGCATTAAACTATAGATATCTGTATGTGATACGAAAGCTATGAAACGAACCAATCATCGTTATATTATAAAACTCAATGTCTCTCTCTCAAGTTTCTATCGTTCTCTTTAAGCTTTGAAATAATATAACGCTAACAAATCCAGTCGCATTTATAATGAATATTTTATATAACATTCGGTAAAAAGATGAAAAAACGACTCGTGCATGTGCCAGCATGAATTAATTTGATAATCTTGAAAAGGTCGCGATGGTGCCGTGTCCGTGAAAGCCTACTTCGCATTCCGGTTGTGCGAAAGCCTTTCCACTGCGGCTGAATTTCAACAGACTCGTACATTCGGTACATCGCTTCTCAGTTAAGTCCTTTTTACATTTTCTATTTTTGTAATGGAGTCACATCAAACGTTGATTCAGTTAGACTTCTGCATCACTTTCGAATTGTCATATTAGAGACTAACAGAGTGAAGGCACTGGTTGCGTCACGTCCTAAGGTTCAATGAAGTTTGTTCAAGTTAGAACGATCTCAAAGTCTCTTTTGTCGTCGTATATCACTGCTTCCTCTAAGGGACCGTTAGCGCCTCACTCCGTCTCCGCCTGCTCTGCATAATGCGATACAGCATTACAGCATCGCAATACATTGCAGGCTCATTGCGAGCACATTCACAAGCGAATGCCCACATTTATCTCGCTCTACGTGAATTCCGAAATCCTTTATCCAGAAATATAAAACCCATTTCGCCGGGAAACGTTATTCTAGGTGAAAACTGGCCATAAATTTTAACTGCTGTAGTGAATTGATCTAATAAAATTTTCTCCTCTTTGCTTTGCCACGAACTATATTTCGGTGTAGCGAGGATTGAGGCACTCACTTGAACATTGCGTTGCTCGTTTTTATATACGTTTGTGAATTTCCTTAAATAGCAACGCTGCTAAATCGAATTGCAACTCTTCTAAAATATGCTTTTTTGAAATGTTCAATGCACAACCGACGAAGTTATTAAAGATTGTCTGTCATCTGTCAAATGTTAGTATGATTTTACAATTAGTTTTGTTCTAATAAAGTTTTTCATTTATTGGGCATTCTCTCCGGAACCAGAACGATCTGCAGGTACCTCTAAATTCCTCGCAAACAACGGGCCGGCTGCGGCCCCGTCCGTGTTGCCGAGCATTGAATCGGGGTCAGCAGGAACGCTATTATATTTGCTAATTCGTTTCGAGGCTCTATCGTTTTGCAAACACTAGAAAAAGTCTTCTGCACTTGAAAGAATCGCAATCTCAAACCCTTTTACACTTCTACCCTCCACTTCGACTCCAGCAGGACATTTGCCCGTGATTTGACGGATATTTATAAAAATGAGATCCTATTTCCCTCGGTCACGGCATCCCGCGAGAACGGCTGGACTAATTTCGTTGATTTTTCTGCTTGTTATAGTCAGAAGAAGATTCGTATGCAAGAAACAATTAAGAGATTTGCACGAAACGTCGGGACGATTTACACTTTCCGATATAACCTCATGGCATAAGACACAATTGTCAGCGATTGACCGAATACGCGCTGCAAATAAATAATTAACACAATACTGTTTGTATTATAAAATAAATATCTCGTAGTAAATAGCTGCGTCAAGTCCCGAGGGAGAGAGCCAATGTAATAACCAAATACAACGAAGAGTATTGTGATGACAATATAGTAAACGGTAAACAGCGGGTTTGGAACAATTATTTAAGTGGAGCCAGCTAGTTTAACAGAATATTTATCGGAACGTGTCGGTCCAATCGTGCATTTGCCGCACGTTCGTTGGAAAAGGTTTCAGCGGGAATTTGGATACGCTCAATTCGGTTATTGTACTCCAAAAGTCAAGGGCCACGAACGCCTGCTTTGGTGAAATCTCAAAGCAAAGTTTCTTGTGCCGAGTCCGCCATACAATATTCATAACATCGGGGGCGGGCCATCTTCATCGTTCTCATTAAGTCGCGTTGAGTTTTGTATTTTTCATGAGAAATATTATGGAGTCTTTCTGTTTAATGAGTTTACTCCTGTTTCCTTTTATTTTATACGCATAAATGTCAGCCGAGACCTTTTTTCTAAGAGACTCAGTAAACGAAAATGTTCACCTGTCACCTATTTGAATAAGCGAGAATGTTTCGCCCAGTGAGAACGAACTACCTTATTCCCACGGAATATCATCTCGGCAGGCAACTTCCGTCCAAAAAACTTCAACATCACTTCTAGGTTTTAATAAGTCACGTTTTTTGTCGAGAAATATGTCGAGGCCTGGATTGCTAAGAGGCTTCGGCCAAGACTTCGGCCAGCGGCGAAAATGTGTCGCTTATCCAAATTTGAAATAAAGTAGTATATTCGCTCCGCAGCTGGCGAAATTAGCAAATTCAATGTGGGCGTAGGTTTGCATCAGGGATCGGCTTTAAGCCCTTATTTGTTCCTCCTGGTAATGGGTACATTGACATCAAACATACATACAAGAGGAAGCACCCTGGGGCATGCTGTTAGCTGATGACATTGTGCTCGTTGGAGCGGATGGAGCTGAGGTACAGAGAAGGCTAGAAATATGGCAGGAAAAACTGGAAAGCGCAGGGTTGGAGATCAATAGGACCAAAACAGAACATCTGTTCTGTGATTTCGGGGATCCATCCAGTTTTTCTTCGATTGTCTTAGATGGTGTTTCCCTTCGAGTCTGCTCAGATTTCCGTTACCTCGGCTCTATCTTCCAAAACGACGGCGGCATTGACCGAGATGTTACTAGCAGGATAAATGCAGGTTGGATGAAGTGGAGGCAGGTCTCGGGAACAATTTGCGATGCCAGAATGCCCCTTAAACTAAAGGGGAAGATTTATAAGACGATCGTAAGACCTGTCATCCTGTATGGATCAGAGTGCTGGGCCACCAAAGGGGAGAATGAAAGGAAATTGCATGCAGCGGAGATGCGAATGTTGAGATGGATGTGTGGAGTGACAAAATTGGATAAGATTAAGAATGAGTATATTAGAGGAAGTGTGAAAGTAGCACCAGTGACCGAGAATTTAAGGAGTGGAAGGCTAGCCTGGTATGGACATGTAATGAGAAGGGACAATAGCCATGTATGCAAGAGGGTCCTAAATATGATGGTAAGTGGCAGAAACGGGAGAGGGTGACCAAAAAACTGTATGAAAGAAGATATATGTGTAAGAGGGTGCGAATGTAGAAATGTCGGCGGATAGAGTGAAGTGGGGAAAGGAAACATGCTGTGCCGACCCCACCTAGTGGGATAAGGACAAGAAAAGCAGCAACAACGGTCTATTGCTATCACGTTACAATCTTAGACTGTAACATGGTTTATCGTCGAATGAGATTGTGTATTATTAGCAATTAAAAAAAGACTATTTATTAGAGACAGATAAAAATGTACAAATTAGATAACTTCATAGCTATTTTTGAATGTCGTTGTTTAATTCAAGTCGAGGTCAATAGCTTTAGAGAAATCCTGTCGAGTCAATGAGTTAATTGTGGTTAAATGCAAATTTGTACGTCGATTAATTGAAAACCCGTCTAAATGTTACTTTTTGACTTTCGTAAGGTGTGATCTGCGGTAGTGCTTTAATTGCGACACGTGACTAATGGATTTAGTTACAATACGCAAACAGCGGCCCTGCAATTACGTTATTGCCTGAGCAGTGCGAGGTAATGTAATTGGAGGGCCGACTTTTAATTATTTGATGCGATTCCGTGATAAGCGAATGACGCTTTATAATACTGTACTACACGATTCATGTCAAAAAATACACGCAGAAAGTCCTTTTGAGGATTAATTAAGTATTTGTGTCCCAAGTGCCACCAGCGTAGCAGCTTGTTTCGTGGGAATATGGAACATCGTTGCCCAGTGGAAGAACGAAATGACTTTCGTTCACAGAATCTTGACTAGGCACCACTAAGTTCGTCGTCGTCGTGCACCGTTTCGGAGGAAAACAACGTCAGTTCTGTGGAATGTGTAGTCGGCAGACAACACATCGGCAAACCCGTAATTCAGCAGCGCGGTGGGTCTACGCTTTTAAAACGAGTAAGATGTCCCGTGCCCAGAAGTAGTCCCCATATAAGCTGCTAATTACTTCCTCGTACCTTATCTACGACATGTCTCCTGTCTATGGTCTGCATGACTACGCTCCTTCGCAACGCGTACTGTTGAATCTTTAAACATAAATTAGTCATATAAACATTTTATGAAGAGATATGTATTAGATTCTGATCAAATTTGGAACACTGACCCTCAGAACGAGATCTACGGAAGTATAATTAAATTTTCAGTAAATGTAGCAAATAATTCCCAGTGGTGCTTCGCTCGAATGGAAACAGAGCTATTATACTTTTCCCGTTGCTTCGAACTTCATTTCTTAAGAAGCTCGAGTGCAGCAATTTTCGCGACCCATCTAGGAAACTTCTCGAAGCCAGAGTGATACTATTCTACGTGGAAATATAAAATATAGTCTCTCAATCTTGATGTTCTATCTATTCTAGTGTTCAAGTCTATGGTTTACTTTTATTACATTATTTTGAAGCAGCCAAAAGTCCAATTTGGTAAGTAATTCGTTGGTATAAAGAGGTAAATGTCCCACTCAGGCAAAGTCACGGGCGTCAGCTAGTGGCAAATAAATCGCAACTCCAAGTAACATTAGTTGGGCCGAAGTAACATTAGATAAGGTGGAGAGTTTGGCAAACCGTTAACTTTGACAAATATTCAATTGCGCAGTTGCACCATCTGTATGTCTGTATATTTATTGTCTTAAAATTAATACCAAATATAATAAAAACATGAATTTAATCAAAATTATCGACGAATCAGCGGCAGCAGTAGCCTTAGCAATGGCCAACCATTAAGTCTCGACTGCGATGGTGATATTTGCTCAATCGTATTTGTAATAAAATTATTAAACTCAAATACGACCGGTGGTTTTTAAGCATCTACCTCAACGACTGTATATAGTATATAGTATTTAATGATCAGTTGTACATTACGAATAACATGCGATTGATTTTAAAAGTGCGTTTATAGGGAACTTGTACACAATGTTTTTGATAAACTAGAGCTTGACCCATCTGATCAGATCTGATTATATCAGAAAGTAACCACGAAGCTACTCACTCGTCCAGACCTGGATGAATTGAAAAATATTTCCTCCCAAAAATCGAAATCAGGAGCTCTATTAGCGCAGCGAGCATTCGTAGCTTTATGGCAAGGAGGCTGTTAATCTCTCACCACGCCTCGGTCAGTCTAAGGTTTATTCAGTGATGGCTGAATCGGCGGAGGTCAGGGCACGAGCTAGTGTGTAGTAAACGCTTGCGATAACGTCGCCGAATCCCCGAGCGTAGGGTTATGAAAACTTCGCGGTATTATTCACCGTAATGGAAGTTTCGCAACTCAAATAATATTGACTTTGCTCTTGTCGAAATAATTGAGTCGGCAAAAGAGTTATTCGCACACTGTCGATGTTCGTGATTTCCATCAACAATCTAGATGAAAGCTTTCCTAATGAAAATTCTGATACAGTTTTTAAATAGAAAATTATTTATATTACATTTATTATCGGACGTTAAAACGTAGTCTAGGAATTTGGATTAAATAATTACTCTTGTCCTTAAATACACTTAAATGGTAACAATGAGCTTCAAAGCTATAAATTTACCGTAAGGATACAGGCAATGAACGTTCTGGAACTCCATTCAGCGAGTAGCCATTAACCGATGGCGTCGTATTAGCATCGGGATCTGCAAACAGTCGGCGAGAGTCGTGCATCCGCCACGAGTAATGGCTGGCGCCGAAGGCAACGGCCTGCACTAATTGCCCATCAGCACTATCGCTTTACAACTCGTCTGACTTACAGTTCACTAGCTTCTGCCTGCGACTTTGCACTTCTATCCCGAGGGGCCTCGTTGCTAGCGCCGTCTCCGTCAAAAGAACAACCACCGCCGTTACTGTTGCACTAATTGAGCCAGATCGTTTACGGGGGTGCATAGCAATCTAGTGATTAGTAACAAACTTGTATTCAGACATAGTAACTCATACTACTAGTTTACTCCCGCAACTTCGTACTGCCTTCTAAAAATAGGACATTGTGATACATTCTCAGATCTACTTAATATACACCGAAAAAAATTTAAAAATTCTGTCAAGCCATTTTGGAGCTCGATAACGAACAGTAGCACGATATTTTTAAACTTTATAATTGAACTTATACATATTCTAGCAACAGTTTTTTTTTAATCTATGAAGCAGTTCCTCAATTATAACGAGACATACCGATAGATTTTTTATTTGTACACCGAGACGCAAAAAAGTTAAAAGTAGTAGAACGGGCTTTAGTGAATCATGAAAAAATCAAAATTGACAGACTACGTATTTAACTATGATGTTTGAATTAGGGAGGTTCAACCAGGGAAGTACCCGCACAGAATGGCACCCTGCTGTAGCAGGATTATTTGCCTATGTTTCGTTGAGGGAACCAGACCGGAAGCCAGGAAGTAGCTAATAGCCAAGGTTGCCAAAACATCTTAGCCTTTGCAACTAGTGAAATATCAGTACCATTCATTCGGGTCTTTTAACTGATAGATTAGCGTTGGACTATGATCTTACCTAATGGTAAGTGACGATACCGTTGCATCATGGAGGCTGCCAAAATTCTATTGGCTCAGCGAATATGCATAGTTGATGCGATTCACTTAACGGCAGGTGAACCATATACTAGTTTACTTAAGTAAAAAAATATGCTGAAAATATAGCAGTTAAAATATGGCATTTCCCAGTGGACACCCTCGAATTCAGAGCAACACTTTTCATTTGTGTTTTAGTTTTTCATTACATTTAAAACATCGTAAATTTTTATATCTCTCTCTCTGTGGACAGACTCGGAACTTTTGTATGCTATATAGAGGAACAAGTTTGATGAATAATTATATCCTAAAAACCAATGTGCTAAATCGAAATTAATATAGCTAAATCAGTCAAAAATATTTATTTAAGTAGGTCTAAACACTTTTGAAACTTAAAATATAAGTATTTTCACGAACTTTTTGGGTGATATACCTCTCAAAGGTTTTGGGAGTTAGTATTAAAAACCTTAAACCCTTCGAGTCTGCTCAGATTTCCGTTACCTCGGCTCTATCTTCCAAAAGGACGGCGGCATTGACCGAGATGTTACTAGCAGGATAAATGCAGGTTGGATGAAGTGGAGGCAGGTCTCGGGAACAATTTGCGATGCCAGAATGCCCCTTAAACTAAAGGGGAAGATTTATAAGACGATCGTAAGACCTGTCATCCTGTATGGATCAGAGTGCTGGGCCACCAAAGGGGAGAATGAAAGGAAATTGCATGCAGCGGAGATGCGAATGTTGAGATGGATGTGTGGAGTGACAAAATTGGATAAGATTAAGAATGAGTATATTAGAGGAAGTGTGAAAGTAGCACCAGTGAACGAGAAGTTAAGGAGTGGAAGGTTAGCCTGGTATGGACATGTAATGAGAAGGGAGGATAGCCATGTATGTAAGAGGGTTCTAAATATGATGGTAAGCGGCAGGGCCGGGAGAGGGCGACCAAAAAAAGTGTGGATGAATTGTGTGAAAGAGGATATGTGTATTAAGGGTGTGAATGTAGAAATGACAGCGGATAGAGTGAAGTGGCGAAAGGAAACATGCTGTGCCGACCCCACCTAGTGGGATAAGGGCAAGAAAACAACAACAAACAGATTTTTTTCGTGGAGCCCACTAGAACTCTAAACGTTACTGCTTCTGAAACATTGTAGCTTATAGAAGTAATTTAGATATAAGGTCTCGATATCGTTTCAGCTAATCCAAGGAAAAAGTTCTTTAATGTGAAAAACTTACAAATGTTCGAGTTAATTGCGGTCATTATCCCGATAACATCGAAAAGGCAGAAACTCTACGAAAGCCACACGAGCGGAGGCTTTAGATAAAGAAGCTGCCTCCGAGCGATCTTAACCTATGCTGATAGCTATCTGTTCAAGTTTGTATTCGATTAAACCAATTTGTCACACAAAATCTATATTAAAATTATGAATACGAAAGAATAGTTTTAAAAGTCTTATTAACGGATGCAAAAATGTTAAAAATCCTGTTTTAAGTAAATGGTTCTGTAACCGGACTATCCTGGCGAATATTCGATTGCGGATGTACCTTTGACCCAGTTCCTACTGTTCGAAGCCTTTGTACCCTGTATGCAAATTTAGCGACTCCTGATTCACGAACAAGTTTGTTTTCAGCTGATTTTACAATTCAGTCGCCAACTGGTCCACTTCTTGTGTTACTTTCGAAATGAAACTTTTCTTTCTATCGCTTCTCACTCTTTCTTATTTCCGTTCATATATCGAATGTCGCATTACAGCCGGCCGCGGAGTAGGAGCAAAGCGGAAGATGCTCGTCAGAGCACCCGAAACCAATATGGCGCCGCGCATGGCTCGCATCAGCTGTTTCAGTAGCAATCTAGTTTTGTAAATCCACAGAATGTTTTCTGTACTTTTGAACTCTACCCATAGATTTAGTTATCATGTAAGAAGCCCTTTTTGAGGGAATAATATCTACGTATATTTTCAAAATAAAATAGGTAAGAACAGATTGATCGACGGCTTTATCTCTGAAATGGATGGATCGAACTTTCGCTGACAGTTCGATGGAGTTATAAGGAGGGAATCGGTCGTTGTTATTTTTGAAAAAAGTGCAACTGGAATTACATAACGGAACGTGACTGTAAGATTGCAGAGATCCAGCACATCTTCGCTGGCGCAATAGTGCGAGTGCTTATCTTGTCAGCAGAGGTTAACTTATTAAATCGTATTTCCTAATCTGTCTGATTTTGGGTCGGAGAAAGGCCCTATTGAAAAAGACGAGCCGCCGAGCTTCAGTACGATGCTGTCTACTCATAAGCGGCAAATTACTTCTTACATCTTAGTATTAACTGTCAATAAAACAAATCATTTTCTCTACGTCATCATTGAAGATAATTGGACCAAGAAGAAGTCACAGAGCGAAATAATACCTATCTCCGCCGTAGTCAACATAAACTCGCCCTTTGGTGGAAAAGGCTCGATAACCGCCCTCAGCTAGTTCATTGGCGATCCCTTTTCAAGTTTAGGGTCTATTATATTTTATTTGGTGAGGACGGTGGAGCTTTCGCTTAAAACGCTCCATAATATTCCATGAACCTCTTTTGATCAGCGATGTCTAGTTCTAAAAACTATATTATGTTTTCCATCGCATAACTATGAAAATTCTGGAGAAATAGAAAAAAAATATGTGGGAAGATATTGCCATTTTAGACTGTATCATCACTTACCACCAGGTGAGATCACCGTCAAGCACTAAACTGTCAGCAATCAAATCAAATCAAATCAAAATATACTTTATTCAAGTAGGCTCAAAAAGCACTTTTGAATCGTCAGTAGTCTGTCCGTTGGCAACAAATTTACCACCGGTTCGGAAAGTTGATTCCGCTGAGAAGAAGCCGGCAAGAAACTCAACGGTTACTCCTTTAAACATTGTAAGTTTTCATCTGCAACTGGAATCATGTCCAAACATCTTTGTCGCTTAAATAATCTTCCACATTATAATATGCCTTTTTTATTAGGACATTTTTAACATACTTCTTAAAACTATGTGGAG